>JAIUJO010000022.1:955498-957998 GCA_023846275.1 Vanilla planifolia
TTTCTTCTTCTTCTTATTCCTCCCCTTCTTCTTTTTCTACTTTGTCTTCTTCTTCTTCTTCTTCTTCTTCTTCTATTTCTTCTTCATCTTCTTCTTCATCTTCTTCTTCATCTTTTTCTTCCTTTTCAACTTCTTCATCCAATTTGTCTTCAACAAGTTCTTCCTCTTCATCCTCCTTTTCCTCTTCTTCGTCTTCTTCTTCTTCCTTCTTAAATCTTCCTTCCTCCTCTTCATTCTTATTTCTTCTTTCTGCCTTCTTCCTTCTTCTTTCTCCTTTCTTCCTTCTTCTTCTCCTTTCTACATTTTTTCTTCTTCTTCCTTATCATCATCATCTTTTCTTCTTCTTCATCATCTTCTTCTTCTTCTTCCATTGTTCTTTTCTTCTTCTTCCATTGTACTTTTCTTCTTCTTCTTTCTCTTCCCCTTCTTCTTCTTCTTCTTCTTCTCTTCTTCTACTTCTTCCTCTTTTTTGTTTCTTCTTCTTTCTCTTCCCCTTCTTCTTCTTCTTCTTCTTCTTCTTCTTCTTCTTCTTCTTCTTCTTCTTCTTCTTCTTTGTCGTCTTCTTTTTCTTCTACTTCTACTTCTTCATCTTCTACTTCTTCTTCCTCCTCCTCTTCTTCTTGTTCTGCTTTTTCCTCTACTGCTTCTTCGACTACTTCTTCTCCTACATCTTCTTCTTCCACTTCTTCTTCTTCTTTTCCTCCTTCTTCTTTTACTTTTACTTATTCTTTTTCTCCTTCTCCTTCTTCTTCTTCTTCCCCCCTTCTTCTACCTCTTATTCTTCTTCCTCTTCTTCTTTTTGCTCTAGTTCCTCTTCTTTTAACTCTTCTTCTTTCTATTCTATTTCTTCTTCTTTCTTTACTTCTTGCACTTCTTCTGCTTCCAATTGTTCTTCTTCTTCTTCTTCTTGTTCTTCATCTTCTTTTGCTTCTTCTTCTTCTTCTTCATCTTCTTCTTCCTCTTCTTCTTCCTCTTCTTCTTCTTCTTCCTATTCTTCTTCCTCTTCCTCCTCTTCATCTCCTCTTCTTTTAATTCTTTTTCTTCTTCTTCTTCTTCTTCTTCCTCATCACCTACTTCTTCTTCCTCCTCTTCTTCCTAATCTCCCCTGCCTTCTTCTTCTTCTTTTTCTTCTAGCTTCTTATTCTTCTTCTTTTTTTCTTCAACTACCTATTTTTCTTCTTCTTCTTCTTCGCCATCTTCTTTTTCTTATTCTTTTTTTCTTCTTCCCTTTCTTTTTCTTCTTCTTCTACATATTCTTTTCCGTCTTTTTCTTCTTCTACATATTCTTTCGCTTCTTTTTCTTCTTCTACTTCTTCTTCCTCCTTTTCTTCTTCTTCTTTTTCTACTTCTTATTCTTCCTCATCTTCCTCTTCTTCTTCTTCCTATTTTTCTTCCCCTTCTCCTTTCTGCTGTTCTTCTTCTTCTTATTATTATTATTCTTCCTCATCTACTTCTTGTTCTTCTTCCTCTTCTTCTTCTTCCTCCTTTTTCTTTTCTTCCCCTTCTTCTTCTTCTTTCTCTTTTTCTTATTCTTCTTCATTTTTTTTCTTCTTCTTCTCTTCTTCTTCTTTCCCTTTTATTCCTTCTTGTTCATCTTCTTCCTCTTCTACTTGTTGTTGTTCTTCTTCTTCTTCTCCTTCTCTTTCCTCTTCTTTTTCTTCTTCTTGTTCTTTTTCTTCGTCCCCTTCTTCTACTTCTTCTTTTTCCTAAATTTCTTCTTCTTCTTCTTTTTCTTCTTTTGCTTCTTTTTCCTCTTCATCTTCTCCTTCTTTTTCTTCTTCTTCTTATTATTCTTTGTCTTCTTCTTCTTCTTCTTCTTCTTTTTCCTCTTCTTCTTCCTCCTCCTCCTCCCTCTCTTCTACTTATTCTTTTTCTTCTTCTACTACCTTTTCTTTTTCCACTTCTTACTCTTCTTCTTCTTCTTCTTCTCTCCCATCTTCTTCTATCACTTCTTCTTATTTTTGTTCATCCTCTTCTTGTTCTTCTCCTTCTACTTCTTCTTCTTCTTTTCTTACTTCTTCTTCCTCCTCATCTTCTTCTTCTTGCTCTTCTTCTCCTTCTTCTTATTCTTCCTTTACTTCTTTTTCGACTTCTTCTTCTTCTACTTCTTTCATCTAGTCTTTTATATTATTCTACTTCATCATCTTCTTTTTCCTCTTCTCTTCTTCTTATTGTCATTCTTCTTCTTCTTCTTCTTCCTCTTCTTGTTGATGTATTTTTTCTTCTTCTTCTTGTTCTTCCTATTATTTTTCTACTTCTACTTCTTCTTCTTCTTTTTCTTCTTCTTCTTCTTCTTCCTATTCTTCTTCTACTTCTTCTTCTTTGATCTCCTATTCTTCTTCTTCTTCTTCCTCTTCTTCTTCTTCTTGTTCTTCTTCTTCTTCTACTTCTTCTTCCTCTTCTTCTTTTCCTTCTTCATTTTCTCAATCTTCTTCTACTAATTCTACTTCTCCTTCTTATTCATCTCCTTCTTCTTCTTTTTCTTGTTCTTCTTCTACTT
>JAIUJO010000022.1:967998-1017998 GCA_023846275.1 Vanilla planifolia
TTCTTCTTCTTCTTCCTCTTTCCTTCTTATTCTTCTTCTTTTTATTCTTCGTCTTCCCCTTCTTCTACTTTGTTTTGTTTTTTGCTTCATCTTCTTATTTTTCTTATTCTTCTTTTTCTTCATCTTCTTCTTCTTTTTCTCCTTCTCCTTCTTCATCTTCTTCTTAAACTTTGACATGTTCTTCTTTTTCTTCTTCTTCTTCTTTCTCTTCTCCTTCTCCGTCTTCTTCAACTTCATCTTCTCCTTCTTTTACATAATCATCATCTTATTATTATTATTATTATTATTATTATTATTATTATTCTGCTTCTTGTTCTTTTTCTTCCTCTTCTTGATATTCTTCTTCTTCCTCACTTGTTTTTCTTCTTCCTCATTTTCTTCTTCTTCCTCTTCTACTTCTTCTCCTCATCCACCTTCTTCTTAAACCTCGTCCTATTCTTCTTCTTCCTTCTCTTCTTTTTCTTCTTCTACTGCTACTACTTCTTCTTCTTCTTCTCCTTGTCCTTCTTCTTCCTCTTCTTCATCTTCTTCTTTTTCTCCTTCTTCATCATAATCCTTAATCCTTATTTTGTAATCCCCACTCCATAATACCTCCCTCCCTTTTCCCTCATCCCTAAATATGTAATCCCTAATCCATCCCATCCTAATCTTAAATCCCTAATCCCTAGTCTTTAATCCCTAATCCATAATCTCTAATCCCTAATTCTTAATCCATCCTTAATCCATAATCTCTAATTCTTAATCTCTAATCTCTAATCTTTAATCTTAAATCCCTAAGCCTTAATACTTAACACTTAATCCCTAATCTATAATCCATAATTCTGAATCTCAAATCCCTAATTTCTAAACCCTAATCCTAATTATAATCACTTAATCTTTAATCCCTAATCCTTAATCTCTAATCCCTAATCTTGAATCCCGAATCCTTAGTCATTAATCTTTAATCTTAAATCCTTAATACTTTATTTTTAATGCTTAATCTTTAATCCTTAATCCCTAATCATTAATCCCTTAATCCATAGTCTCGAATTCCTAATCCATATTTCTTAATCCCTATCACTTATTGCTTAATCCCTACTCTTTATTCTCTAATAATTAATCCTTATACCTTAATCATCAATTATTAATCCATAATCCTTAATTCTTAATACCTAACATTAAATCCCTAATCCCTTCAACCATAATCCTTAGCCCCTTATCCTTAACCCCTAATCACTAATTCATCTCTTCTTCCTCTTTTTCTTTCTTTTTTTTCTTCTTCCTCTCCTTCCTCTTCTTCTTCTTCTTCTTTGTCATCATCTTCTTCTTCTTCCTACTCTTCTTCTTTAGCTTCCAATTCTTCTTGTTCTTCTTCTTCTTCCTCCTCTTTAACTTCATTTTTTCCTTTTTTGCTTCTTCTTCTCCTTCTTCTTATTATTATTATTCTTCTTTTTCTTATTATTATTATTATTATTCTACTACTACTTTTTCTTTCCCTTCTTCTTTTTCTTTTTCTCCTTTTTCTTTTTTTCTTGTTCTTCTTCATCATCTTCTTCTTCCCCTTCTTCTTCTTGTTCTTCTTCGTCTTCTTCTTCTTCTTCTTCTTCTTCTTCTTCTTCTGCTGCTGCTGCTGCTTTTTCTTCATCATTGTCCTCCTTTTCTTTTTTTTCTTCTTCCTTTTCCATTTCATCTTCCTCTTGTTCTACTTCTTCCTCTTCTTCTTCTTCTTCTTCTTCTTCTTCTTCTTCTTCTTCCTCTTCCTCTTCTTCTTCTTCTTCTTCTTCCTCCTCCTTCTCCTCTCCTTCTCTTTTAAATCATCTTCCTCTTCTTCTTCTTCTTCTTCTTTCTCTATTACTTTCTCTTCTTCTTCTTCTTCTTCTTCTTCGTCTTCCACTTCTTCTTCCTCCTCTTCTTTTTTCTCTTCTTCTCCTTCTTCTTCTTTTCTTTTTCTTCTTAATCTTCTTCTTCTTCCAGTTCTTATTCTTATTCTTCTTCTTCTTCTTCTTCTTCTTCTTCTTCTTCTTCTCTTCTTCTTCTTCTTATATATTTTTTTTGCTTTTATTCTTCTTCTTCCTCCTCCTCCTCTTCTTTTTCTTCCTCTTCTTCTCCTTCTCCTTTTCTCTTTCTTTCCCCTTCTCTTACTTCTCTTTCTTCTACTCCTTCCTCTTCTCTTTCTCCTTCTCCTCGTCTTTCTCCTTCTTCTTCTTCTTCTTCTTCCTTCTTCCTTATTTTTTCTTTTTCTTTCCACTTTTTTCTTTCTTTTTTTGTCTTCATTCTTTCTTCTTCTTTCTTTCTTCTTCCTTCTTTGTTCCTTCTTCCTTCATCGTTTTTCCTTCTTCTTTATTCTTCTTCTTCCTCCTCTTCCTCTTCTTCTTCTTAATTTTCTTCTTCCTTTTCTTCTTCTTCGTAATCTTCTTTTTCTTCTTTTTCTTTCTTCCTTCTTTCTTCCTTCCTCGTTCCTCCTAATCTTTAATCTTGAATGTCTAATCCTTAATCCTTATTTGCTAATCCATCCTTAATCACAAATCCTTAATCTTTAATCTTTAATCTTTAATCTGTAATCTTTAATCTTTAATCTTTAATCTTTAATCTTTAATCTTTAATCTTTAATCCTTAATCTCTAATGCTACTATTAATTTCTTAAACTATAATCCCTAATCTCTAATCTTAAATCCAGAATCTTGTATCAGTAATCTCAAATCTTTAATCCCTAATCCCTAATCTTTACTCCCTAATCCCTAATTTAAAATCTTAAATCCTTAATCTCTAATCCTTGATCTTTAATAATTAATTCCTTAATTCTTAATCCCTAATCTCTTATCCCTAATCATTAATCCCTTAATCCCTAATCGCTTCTTCTTCTTCTTCCTACTCTTCTTCTTTTTCCTATTTTTCTTCCACATCTTCTTCTTTTTCGTCTTGTTCATCTTCTTGTTCTTCTTCCTTTTCCTTTTCTTCTTCCTCTTCTTCTTTCTCAACTTGTTCCTTTAGTTCTTCTTCTACTTCTTCTTCTTTCTTTTTTATTTATTCTTATTCTTCTCTCTTCTTATTGTCTTCCTCTTTCCCCTCTTTCTTCTTCTTTTATTTCTTCATCATCATCATCTTCTTCTTTTTTTCTTCTTATTCCTCTTTTCCTCTTATCCTTCTTCTATTTTTTCTGCATCTTCCCCTTCTTCTTCATTTTATTTTATTGCTTCATCTTCTTGTTTTTCTTATTCTTCTTCTTCTTCATCTTCTTCTTCTTCTTCTTCTTCTCCTTCTTCTTCTTTTTCTTGTTAAACTTGGACATGTTCTTCTTTTTCTTCTTCTTCTTCTTACTCTTCTCCTTCTCCTTCTTCTTCAACTTCATCTTCTCCTTCTTCCACATCATCATCATCATCATCTTCTTAATATTATTATTATTCTTCCTCTTCTTCTTGTTTTTCTTCCTCTTCTTATTCTTCTTCTTATTCTATTACTTGTTTTTCTTCTTCCTCATTTTCTTCTTCTTCCTCTTCTACTTCTTCTACTTCTTCTCCTCCTCCATCTTCTTCTTCAACCACTTCTTATTCTTTTTCTTCCTTCTTCTTCTTCTTCTTCTTCTCTTCTACAACTATTACTACTACTTCTTCTTCTTCTTCTCCTTGTCCTTCTTTTTTTTTCTTCCTCTTCTTCATCTTCTTCTTCTACTCCTTCTTCATCATAATCCCTAATCCTTATTTCGTAATCCCTACTCAATAATACCTCCCTCCCTTTTCCCTCATCCTTAAATATGTAATCCGTTATCCATCCCATCCTAATCTTAAATCCCTAATTCCTAGTCCCTAATCCCTCATCCATAATCTCTAATCCCTAATTCTTAATCCATCCTTAATCCATAATCCCTAATTCTTAATCTCTAATCTCTAATCTCTAATTCCTAATCTCAAATTCTTAAACCTTAATCCTTAACACTTAATCCCTAATCTATAATCCATAATTCTGAATATCAAATCCCTAATTCCTAAACCCTAATCCTAATTATAATCACGCAATTTCTAATCCGTAGTCCATAATCTCTAATCCCTAATTTTGAATACCAAATCCTTATTCATGAATCTTTAATCCTAAATCCATAATCCTTAATCTTTAATCCTTAATCCCTAAGCATTAATCCCTTTATCCATATTCTCGAATTCTTAATCCATATTTCCTAATCCCTATCACTTATTGCTTAAAATCATTAATCCTTATACCTTAATCCTTAATTACTAATCCATAATCCTTAATTCTTAATACCTAACACATAATCCCTAATCCCTTCCACCATAGTCCGTAGTCCCTAATCCTTAAACCTTCATCACTAATTCATCTCTTCTTCCTCTCCTTCTTTTTCTTCTTTCTCTTTTTCTTTCTTTTTTTTCTTCTTCCTCTCCTTCCTCTTCCTCTTCTTCTTTGTCATCTTATTCTACTTCTTCCTACTCTTCTTCTTCATCTTCCAATTCTTCTTGTTCTTGTTCTTCCTTTTCCTCTTCAACTTCTTTTTTTTCTTTTTTTTGCTTCTTCTCCTTCTTCTCATTCTTCTTCTTCTTCTTTTTCTATTTCTTCTTATTATTGTTATTATTATTATTATTATTCTACTACTACTACTTCTTCCTCTTCTTCTTCTTTTCTTTTTCTTTTTCTTTTTCTCCTTTTTCTTCTTTTCTTTTCCTTCTTCATCCTCTTCTTCTTCCCCTTCTTCTCCTTGTTCTTCTTCGTCTTCTTTTTTATCTTCTTTTTCTTCTTGTTCTTGTTCTTGTTCTTCTTCCTCCTCTTCTTCTTCCTCTACCTTGTTCTTCTTATACTTATTCTTCTCCTCCTCCTCTTCCTCCTTGTTCTTCTTCATGATCTTCTTCTTCTTTTTCTTCTTCTTCTTCTTCTATTTCTTCTTCATCTACATCTTATTCTTCTTCTCTACTACTTCTTCATCTATTTCAGCCTCTCCTCTTCTTGTTCTTCTTCTTTTTCTTCATCATCTTCCACTTTTTCTTCTTCTTCTATTTCTTTTTCCTCTTCAACTTTCTCTTCTTTTTATTCTTCATCATCATCATCATCATCGTCATCATCTACTTCTTCTTCTTCTTGAACTTCTTCACCTTCTTCTTCATCTTCTTCTTACTCTTCTCCTTCTCCTTCTTCTTCTACTTCTTCTTTGTCTTCTTCTTGTCTTTCTTCTTTCTCTTCTTTGTTTTCTCCTTCTTCTTCTTCTTCTTCTTCTTCTTCTTCTTCTCCTTTTTCTTTTTCTTCTTCCTCATTTTCTTCTTCTTCCTCTTCTTTTCATCATCATCTTTTTCTTCTTCCTCTTTTTTTGTTCATCCTCTTCTAGTTCTTATTCCTTTTCTTCCATTTCTTCTTCTTGTTCTTCTTCTTCTTCTCTTTCTTCTTTGTAATCCTTAATCCATATTTCCTAAACGATATATCATAATACTTCCCTCCTTATTCCCTCATCCCTAAATATGTAATCCCAAAACCATCCCTTCCAAATCACCAATTCCTAATCTCTCATCCTTAATCCCTAATCCCTAATTCCTAATATGTCCTTAATCCATAATCCCTAATCTCTGTTCTCTAATCTCTAATCCGTAAACCTTAATCCTTAAAGCCTAATCCTTAATCCCTAATCTATAATCCATAATCTTGAATCCCTAATCCTAATTTTAATCACTTAATCTCTAATCCTAGCTCTTTAAACTTTAATAAATAATCCTAAATCCCGAATTCCTAATCATTAATCTCTAATCCCTTCATACTTATTCTCCAATTCCTAATCCTTATTCATTAATCCCTATTACTTATTACTGAATCCCTACTCTTTAATCCTTAATCTTTAATCCTTAAACCCTTATCACTAATCTCCAATACAAAATCCATAATCCCTAAAAGCTAATCCGTAATCCCTCACTCCTTATCCCTAATCCCTAAGTCCTAATCCATAATCCCTACTCTCTAATCCTTAATCCATCTCTTCTTCCTCTTCTTCTTTTCTTCCTTACTTCATCTTCTTCTTCATCTTCTTTTCTTCTTCTACCTCTTCTTCCTCTTCTTTTTCTTCCATATCTTCTCCTTCCACTCATCCTCTTCTTCCTCATCTTCCTTTCTTCATCTTGTTAATTTTCTTCTTTCTTTTCTTCTTCTTTTTCTTCTTCATCCTCTTTTCTTCTTCTTCTTCTTTTTTCTTCTTCTACTTCTTCATCATGTCATCATCATCATCTTTTTCTTCTACTTCTTCTTCCTCTTCTTCTTCTTACCTTTCTTCATCATCATCTTCTTCTTCTTCTTCTTCTCCATTTTCATCTTTTCTTGTCCTTCTTCATCCCCTTCATCTTTCTCGTCTTCTTCTTCTTCTTCTTCTTCAACTTCTTCTTTTTCTTCTTCTCCCACTCTTTCTTCTCCTTCTCCTTCTTCTTGTCTTTCTCACACTCATTCTCCTTTTCTATCTGCTTCTCCTTCTTTTTTCCTTCTCCATCTCCTTCTCTTTCTTGTTCTCCTTCTCCTTCTCCCACTCCTACTCCACGTCCTCCTCCTCCTCCTTCTTCTTCTTTCTTCTTTCTTCTTTCAACTTTCCCTATACTTCTTTCTTCATCTTTCATTGTCTTTCTACCTTCTTGATTCTTCCTTCCTATTTTCTTCCACCTTCTTCCTTCTTCTGTCTCCCTTCATCTTTATTTTTTTTCTTTCTTATTTATCTTCCTCTTCTTCTTCCTCCTCTTCTTCTTCTCCTTCATCTTCATCTCCTTCATCTTCATCTCTTTCTTCTACTTATTATTATTATTATTATTATTATTATTATTATTATTATTATTCTTATCCCTCTTTCTCTTCTTCTTCTTCTTTCTCTCCTCTTCTTCTTGTTCTTCTTCTTCTTCCTCCACTTCTTCTATTTCTTCCTCTTCTGCTTCATTCCTTTCTTCTTCTTCTTCTTATTCTTCTTCCTCTTCTTCTTCTTATTTACCCTCATCTTCTTCTTCTTCTTCTTCCTCTACTTTCTTTTCTTTCAAATCTTATTATTCTTCTTCATCTACCTATTTTTCTTCTTCTTCTTCTTGTTCCTCTTCTTGTTCCCTTTCTTCTTTTTCCTCTTCTTCTTCTTCCTCTTGTTGTTGTTGTTGTTGTTCTTCTTCTTCTTCTTCTTCTTCTTCTTCTTCTTTCTCCTTCTCTTCGTCTTCTTCTTCTTCTTCTACTTCTTCTTCTTGTCCTTCTTCTCCCCCATCTTTTTCTTCTTCTTCTTCTTCTTCCTCCTCCTCCCCTTTTCCTTCTTCTATTACTTTTTCTTCTTCTTAGTCCTCCTCTCTCCCTTCTCTCTCTTCTTCTTCTTCTCCTTCCTCTTCTCAATCTTCTTATTCTTTTTCTTCTCCTTCCTCTTCTTCTTCTACTTCTACTTCTGCTTCCCCTTCTACTTCTTCTTCTACTACTTTTCTTCTTCTTGCACTAAATGATCTTCTTCTTCTTGATGTTCTTCCATTTTTTTCTTCTTCCTTTTGTTCCCCTTCATCTACTACTTCTTTTTCTTCATTTTCCTCTTCTTCTTCTTCTTCTTCGTGTTCCTTTCCTTCTTGTTCTTCCTCTGTTTCTTCTTCTTCCTTTTATTTTGCTTCTTCCTCTTCTTCTTCCTCTTCTTCATCATCTTCCTGTTCTTCTTCCACTTCTTTTTCTTCTTCTTCCACTTCTTCTGCACCTTCTTCTTCATCATCTTCATCTTCTTCTTTCTCTTTTTCATCATGTTCCTCTTGCTCTTCTTCTTCTTCTTCTTCATCTTCTTTCTCTTCTTCATCTTTTTTCATATTCTACTTCACCTTCTTCTTTTTCTTCTATTCCTCTTATTATTCTTCTTCTCCTTCTTCTTCATCTTCTTCTTCCTCCTCCTCCTCCTCCTTTGCTTCTTCTAATTCAACTACTTCATCTTTTTCCTCTTCTTCTTCTTCAACATATTCTCCTTCTTCTTCTTCTTCTTCCTTTTCTTCTTTTTCTTCCTCTTCTTCTTCAACCTTTTTTTCTTCTTCTTCCTCTTCCTCTTTCTCTTCTCCTTTTACTTCTTCTCCCTCTTCTTCATCTTCTCCTTTCTCTTCTTCATCTTCCACTTCTTCTTCTTCTTCTACTACTTCTTCTTCTTCTTCTTCTTTTCTTCTTCTTCTCCTTCTTCCTCTTCTTCTATTTCTTCTTCTTCCTTTTCTTCATTTTCTTCCTCTTCTTCTTCAGCTTGTTCATCATCTTCTACTTCTTCCTCTTTTTCTTCTCCTTCTTCCTCATCTTCTTCATGTTCTTCTTCCTAATCTTCCTTCATCCTATTCTTCCTCTTGTTCTTATATTTCTTCTTCCTCCTCTTCATCTTCTTCTTCTTCCTCTTCTTCTTGTTCTTCTTATACCACTTCTTATTATTCTTGTTGTTCTTCTACCACTTCTTCCTCTTTTTTTCCTCCTTCTTCCCCTTCTTTTTCCTCTTCTTCTTGTTCTTCTTCATCTTCTTCTATTTCTTCCTCAACATCGTTTCTCCTTCTTCTTCTTCTTCCACCTCTACTTTGTCTTCTTCTTCTTATTATTTTTCTTCTTCCTCTTCTTCTTATTCTTCTTCTTCTCCCTCTACTTCTTCTTCTTCTTCTTCTTCCACTTTTACTTTAACTTGTTCTTTTTCTTCTACTTCTACTTCTTCCTATTCTTCTTCTTCTTCTTCTTATTCTTCCTCCTCCTCTTCTTCTTCTTCTCCTTCTTCTTCTTCTTCTTCTCTTTCTTCTTCCATGTCTTCTTTTTCTTCTACTTCTCCTTCTTCTTCTTCCACTTCTTCTTCTTCTTCTTCTACTTCTTCTTCTTCTTCCTTCTTTTATTCTTCACCTTCCACTTCTTCTTCTTATTGTTCCTCTCATCTTCTACATATTCTCCTTCTTCCTCTTCTTCTTCTACTTCTTCTTATTCTTCTTTTCCTTTTTCTTCTTCAATTTCTTCTTCTTGTTCTTCTTCTTTGTCATCATCTTCTTCTTCTTCTTCTTTCTCCTCCTCTTCTTCTTCTTCTTCTTCTTTCTTCTCCTCCTCGTCTTCTTCTTCTTCTAAATAATCGTCTCCATCATTTTCTCCTTCTTTTACCTCTTTTTATTCTTCTCATTAATCTTTTCTTCTATTTCTTCTTCTTCTTCTGGTACTCCTTCATCCTCTTCTCCCTCTTCATCATCTTCTTCTTCTTCTTCTTCTTCTTCTTCTTCTTATTCTTCTTCTACTTCTTCATCTTCTTCTTTTTCTTCCTCTTCTTCTTCGTCATCTCCCCTTATTCATTTTCCTTTTTTCTTTCTTTTCTTTCCTCTTCTTCTTCTTCTTCTTCTTCTCCTCCTCCTCCTCCTTCTCCTTCTTCATTTTCTTCTCCTTCTTCTTCTTCTTCATTTTCTTTCTCTTCATCTTCTTCTTCTTCTTGTTCTTCTTATTCTTCTTCTTCTTCATCTTCTTCTTCTTTTAGTCCTTCCCCTTCTCGTTCTCTTTCTCCTTCTCTTTCTCCTCCTCCTTCTCCTCGTCTTGCTTCATCTTGTCCTTTTCCTTCTCTTTCTTCTTCTTCTCCTTTCTTCCATCTTCTTTCTTCTTTCTTCTTTCTTCCTTCTTCTTTCTTCTTTGTTCTTTCTTATTTATTCTTCCTTTTCTTCTTTCTCTTCTTCTTCTACTCCTTCCCCTTCTTCTTTGTTCTTCTACTTCTTCTACTTAATATTATTATTATTATTATTATTATTACTATTCTTATTTCTCTTATCCCACATTTTCTTCTTCTTCTACTTTATCCTTCTCTTCTTCTTGTTCTTCTTCTTCTTCCACCTCGTCTTCTTCTTTTTCTTTCTCTTTCACTTCATTCCCTTCTTCTTCATCTTATTCTTCTACCTTTACTTCTTCTTATTCTTCCTCATCTTCTTCTTCTTCTTCTTCCTCTTCTTCCTCCTCTTCCTCTTCTTATTCTTCTTCTTTTTCTGCCTATTTCTCTTCTTCTTCTTCCTCCTCTTCATGTATTTCTTCTTCTTCTTCTTCTTCTTCTTCTTCTTCTTCTCGTCTCTCTTCTTGTCCCCCTTCTTCTTCCTCTTCTTCCTCTTTCTCTTCTACTTCTTCCTCTTCTTCTTCCTCTTCTTCTTCTTTCCCTTCTTCTTTGTCTTCTTCTTCTTCTTCTACTTCTTCTTCTTCTTCAATTACTTCTTCTTCTTCGTGCTCCTCCTTCCCTTCTTCCTCTTCTTCTTCTTCTCCTTCCTCTTCTTCATCTACTTCCTCTTCTACTTCCTCTTCTTACCAATCTTCCTCTTCTTCATTTCTTCTTCTTCTTCAAATTGATCAACTTCTTCCTTTTGTTCTTCCTCTTCTTTTTCTTCTTCTTTTTATTCCTCTTCTTCTTCTTCTTCTTCATTTTCTTGTTCTTCCTCTTATTCTTCTTCTTCTTCTTCTTCTTCTTCCTTTTCTTCTTCTTCTTCTTCCTTTTTTTCTTCTTCTTCTTCTTCTTCTTCTTCTTCTTCTACATCTTTTCTTCTTCTTCCTCCTCTTTCTCTTCTCCTTCCTTTTCTTCTCCCACTTCTTCTTCTTCTCCTTCCTCTTTTTCCTCTTCCTCTACTTCTTTTTCTACTTCTTCTTCTTCTTCTTTTTCATCTTCTTCTTCTCCTTCTTCCTCTTCTTCTTCTTCCTTGTCTTCTTCATCTTCTTATTCTTATTATTTTTCTTCTTTTTCTTCTTCTTCTTCTACTTCTACTTTGTTTTCATCTTTTCTTCTTCTTCTTCTTTCTCTTTTTCTCCTAGTTCTTCTTCTGCTGCTTCTCCTTCTTCCTCTTCTTCTTCTTGTTCTTCTTCCTCTTCTTTTTCTTCTTCTCCTTCTTCTTCTTCTTCTTCTTTTTCTTCCACATCTTCTTCTTCTTCTACTTCTGCTTCTTCTTCTTCTTCTTCCTATTCTTCTTCTGCTTGTTCTTCTACTTCTTCTTCTTCTTCTTCTTCTTCTTCTCTTTCCACATCTTTTTCTTCAACTTCTTCTTCTTATTGTTCCTCATGTTCTTCTACTTCTTCTCCTTCTTCCTCTTCTTCTTCATCTTCTAATTGTTCTTCTTGTTCTTCTTCTTTCTCTTCATCTTCTTCTTCTTTTTCTTCTTCTTCTACATCTTCTTCTTCTTCTTCTTCTTCTTCTTATTCTTATTCTTATTCTTCTTCTTCCTCCTCTTCTTCTCCTTGCTCTTCCTCTTCTTCCTCTTCTTGCTATTCTTTTTTTTCTTCTTCTTCTTCAATTTTTTTCTCTTCCTCTTCTTCTTCTTCATCTTTTTTTTCTTCTTCTTCATCTTCTTCTTCTTCCTGTTCTTCTTTGTAATCCTTATTCCTTATTCTCGAGTCCCCCAATCTATAATGCTTAATCGATCCCTGCCTCATCCCTAATCCTCAGATGCGAATCCCCAATCTGTCCTCAATTCATAATTCCTAATCCTTAATCCATAATCTCAAATTCATAATCTCTAATCCCTCAACCTTAATCCCTAATCTATTGTACATAATTCTTAACCTCAATCCTTAATCCTTAATCTCTAATACTTAATCCTTAATTCTTGATCTATAATCTCTAATCTTTTATCCAAAATATAATCACTTAATCTCTTGTCCTTAATCCTTATCTCTAATTTCTAATCCTAAATCTCAAATCCCAAATCACCAATCCTTAATCCGTAATAAAAATTTCTTAAGTTGTAATCTTCAATCCTTAACACCTAGCTTACAATCTTTAGTAACTAATCCCATAATCCATAATCCATGATCCATAATCCATAATCCATAATCCATAATCCATAATCCCTAATCTTTAATCGTTAATCCATAATCCTTAATCCCTAATCCTTATTACTTATTCTATTATCCATACTCTTCTTTTTATTATCCTTAATTTCTAAACACTAATCCTTAATAGCTAATTAACAATCTCTAATCTCTTATCTTTAATCCCAAATCCCTAATCTTTAATCCCTGACACCTAATCCTTAATCCCTAATCAATCTTTTCTTTCCCTTTTTTTTCTTCTTCTTCTTCCTCATCATCTTCTTCTTTTTTTCTTCCTCTCCACATCTTACACTTCTTCTACTTCTTCTTCTTTTTCCTCTTCTTCTTCTTCTTCTTCTTCTTATTCCTCTTCTTATTCTTCTTCATCAACTTCTACTTCTTCTACTCCTTCCTTTTCTTCCTCGCCTTCTTTTGCTTCACCTTCTTCTTCTACTTCTTCTTCTCCTTCTTCAACTTCTTCTTCTCCTTCATCTTATTCTTCTTCTTGTTCTTCTTCTCCCTAATCGCTAACCTCTAATCGTGAATCCCTATTCAATTTCTTCTTCCCCTTCATCATCTTTTTCTTCTTCCCCTTGTTCTTCTTGTTCTTTTTCCACATCTTCTTCTTCTTCCTCTTCTTTCGAATCTTCCTCTTATTCTTTTTTTTCTTCCTTTTCTTCTTCTTCTTCTTCTTCTTCCTAATCATCTTCCTCTTCTTCTTCTTCTTCTTCATCTTTTCATCTTCTTCTTGTTGTTTTTCTACTTTATCTCCACTTCCATGTTCTTCTTCTTCTCCTCCTCCTCCTTCCTCTACTTCTCCATCCGTTTCTTCTAATTTTGTTTATCCTTTTTCTTCTTTTCTTATTCTTCTTCACCCTCTTCATCTTCTACTACTTCTTCTTCTATTTCTTCTTCCTCTTCTTCTTACTTTTCTTCTACTTCTTCTACTACTTCGTCTTCTTTTTCTTCTTCTTATTCTCCTTCCCCATCTCCTTCTCCTTCTCCATGATCTTTTCCTTCCCCTTCTCCTTTTACTTCTCTTTCTCTTCCTCCTTATCCTTCTCCTCCCCCTTCTCCTTCTCATTCAGCATCTCCTTCTCCTCCTTCTCCAAGTCCTCCGTCTCCTTCTTCTTCTTCCTTTTCTTCTTCTCCCCCATCTTCTTCTCCATCATCTTCCACTTCTTCTTCTACTTCTTCTCTTCTTCTTTTCCTAAATCTTCTTCTTCTTCTTCTTCTTCTTCTTCAATTTTTTCCTTTTCTTTTTCCTCTTCTACTTCTTCTTCCACTTCTTCTATTTCATCTTCTTCTTCTACTTCATCTTCTTCTTCTTCTTCTCCATTATTTTTTCCTTTTTCTTATTCTTCTCCTTCGTCTTTATCTTCTTATTATTGTCATTATTTTTTTCCTCTTCTTCTTCTTCTTTTTCTTCTTCTTCTACTTCTTCTTTCTCTTCTTCTTCTGTCACAAATTCTTCTTCCTCTTTTGTTTCTTGTTCTTCCACTTCTTCTTCTTCTTCCCCTTCTTCTTCTTCCTCTTCTTCTTCTTCCTCTTCTTCTTTTTTCATTTCTTCTTCCTCTTCTTCCACTTCTTCTTCTTTCACTTCTTCTTCTTCCTCTTCCACTTCCTCCTCTTCTTCCCCTTCGTTTTCTTCCTCTTCTTCATCTTCCTTTTCTTAGCCATCTTCCTCTTCTATTTCTTCATCTGCTTCTTTTTCATCCCCTTCTTTTTCTTCTTCTTCTTCTTCTTCTTCTTCTTCTTCTATTTCTTCCTCTTCTACTTTTTCTTTTTCTTCATCTTCTTCGTCTTCCTCTTCTTCTTCATCTTCTTCTTCTTTTTCATCTTCTTCCACTACTTCTTCTTCTTCTACCACTTTTTCTTTTTCTTCTTCTCTTTCTTCTTGTTTTCTTGTTCTTCTTATTCCCTCTCTTCTTCCACTTCTTCTACTACTACTTCTTCTTCTTCTTCTTCTTCTTGGTTTGTTCTTCTTCTTCTTCCTCCTCCTCCTCTTTCTTCTTCTTCTTCTTATTCTTCACCTTCTCCTTTCCTTTGTCTCTCTCCTTATCCTTCTCCTCCTTCTCCTTGTCTTGCTTCATCTTGTCTTTCTCCTTCTCCTTCTTCTTCTTCTTCTCCCTTCTTCATTCTTCATTCTTCCTTCTTCTTTCTTCTTTCTTATTTCTTATTCATTCTTCCTCTTCTTCTTCCTTTTCTTCTTCTACTCCTTCTTCTCATTCTTCTTCATCCACTTCTTCTACTTATTATTATAATTATTATAATTATTATTAATACTATTCTTATTTCTCCTATACCAAAATTTCTTCTTCTTCTACTTTGTCCCCTACTTCTTCTTTTTATTCTTCTTTTCTTCCTCCACTTCTTCTGTTTCTTTCTCTTTCGCTTTATACATTTCTTCTTCTTATTCTTCTACCTCTACTTCTTATTCTTCCTCATCTTCTACTTCTTTTTCTTCCTCTTCTTCCTCCTCTTCCTCTTCTTATTCTTCTTCTTTTTTGCATATTTCTCTTCTTCTTCCTCCTCCTCTTCATGTATTTCTTCTTCTTCTTCTTCTTCTTCTTCTCCTCCCTCTTCTTCCCCCTTTTCTTCTTCCTCTTCTTCTACTTCCTCTTCTACTTCTTCCTCTTCTTCTTCCTCTACCTCTTCTGGCTCTTCTTCCTGTTCATCTTCTTCTTCTTTCCCTTCTTCTTTGTCTTCTTCTTCTTCTACTACTACTTCTTCTTCTTCAACTTGCTCTTCTACTTCTTCTTCTTTGACATCCTCTTTCCCATCTCCCTCTTCTTCTTCTTCTCCTTCATCTTCTTCATCTACTTCCTCTTCCACTTTCTCTTCTTCTTCTTTATTTCTTCTTCTTCTCCAAAAAGATCATCTTCTTTCTTTTCTTCTTCCTCTTCTTTTTCTTCTACTTTTTATTCCTCTTCTTCTCCTTCTTCTTCATTTTCTTGTACTTCCTCTTATTCTTCTTCTTCTTCTTCTTCCATTTCTTCTTGTTCTTCCCCCTTTTCTTCTTCTTCCTTTTCTTGCACTTCTTTTTCTTTTTCTTCTTCTTCCTCTTCTTCTTCTTCTTCTTCTTCTACATATTTTCTTCTTCTTCCTCTTCCTCTTTCTCTTCTCCTTCCTCTTCTTCCCTCTTCTTCTTCTTCTCCTTCCTCTTCCTCATCTTCCTCTTCTTCTTTTTCTAGTTCTTCTTCTTCTTCTTCTTCTTCTCCTTCTCCTTCTTGCTTATCTTCTTCTTCTATTTATTCTTCTTCTTCTTCTTCCTCTTCTTCTTCTTCTTCTTCTTCCACTTCTACTTCTTCGTTTGCCTCTTCTTCATCTTCATTCTTCTCTTCTTCAGCTTCTTATTCTTCTTTTTCTTCTTCCTCTTCTTCTTCTTCTTCTTCTTCTTCCTCTTCTTCTTCTTCTTCCTCATCTTCTACATATTCTTCTCCTTATTCTTCCGTATCTTCCTCTTGTTCTTATAATTCTCTTCCTACACTTCTTGTTCATCTTCTTCTTGTTTTTCTTCTCATACCTCTTCTTATTATGCTTGTTCCTCTTTGACATCTTCTACTTCTTTTTTCTCTTCTGCTTCATTCACTTCTTTTCCCTCTTGTTCTTCTTCATCTTCTTCTACTTCTTCCTCATCTACTTCTTCTTCTTCCTCATCTTCTTTGTCTTCTTTTTCAAATTGTTTTTCTTCTTCTTCTTCTTCTTCTTGTTCTTTTTTATCTTCTTCTTCTTCATCATGATAATCTTTCTCTTTATCTTCTACTTTTACTTCTTCTACTACTTCTCCTTCTTCTTCTTCTTCTTCTTCTTCTTCTTCTTCTTCTTCTTCTTCCTCTTCTTGTTATTCTTCCTCTTCTTTTTCTTCTTCTCGTTCTTCTTTTTCTTCCACATCTTCTTCTTCCTCTTCTTCTTTTGATTCTTCTTCTACTTTTTCTTCTTTTTCTTCTTCTTCCTTCTCTTGTTCTTCTCCTCCCACTTCTTCTTCTTTTCCTTCCACATCTTTTTTTTCAACTTCCTCTTCTTAATGTTTCTCATGTTGTTCTACTTCTTCTCCTTCTTCCTCTTTTTCTTCTTTGTCATGTTCTTCTTCTAACTATTCTTCTTATTCTTCTTATTTCTCTTCTTCTTCTTCTTCTTTTTCTTCCTCTTCCACATCTTCTTCTTCTTCTTCTACTTCTTATTCTTATCCTTATTATACTTCTTATTTTTCTTCTTCTTCTTCCTCTTATTCTTCTCCTTGTTCTTCCTTTTCTTCCTGTTCTTCCTATTTTTTTTCTTCTTCTTCGTCATTTTTTTCCTCTTCCTCTTCTTCTTCTTCTTCTTCTTCTTCTTATTCTTCTTCTTCTTTTTCTTCTTCATCTTCTTCTTCCTGTTCTTCTTTGTAATCCATATTCCTTATTCCCGAATCCCCAATCTATAATGCCTAATAGATCCCTCCCTAATGCCTAATCGTCAAACCCTAATCCACAATCCATCCTCAATCCATAATTCCTAATCCTTAATCCATAATCTCAAATCCATAATCTCTAATCTCTAAACCCTAATCCCTCATACTTAATCACTAATCCCTAATGTATTATACATAATCCTTAACCTTAATCCTTAATCTTTAATATTTAATATTCAATCCATACTCCTTGATCTATAATCCCTAATCTTTTATCCTAGTTATAATCACTTAATCTCTTATCCTTAATCCTTATTCCTAATTCCTAATCCTGAGTCAACATCCCAAATCACAAGTCCTTAATCCATAATCAAAATTCCCTAATTTACAATCCTTAATCCTTAATACCTAACATGCAATCCTTAGTAACTAATCCTATAATCCATAATCCGTAATCTCTAATCATTAATACATAATTCTTAATCCCTATTACTTATTCCATAATCCCTACTTTTTAATCCTTTATCCTTAATTTCTAAACACTAATCCTTAATTGCTAATTCATAATCTCTAATCTCTTATCCTTAATTCCTAATCCCTAATCTTTAATCCCTAACACCTAATCGTTAATCCCTAACCCTAATCCCTAATACCTAATCCATCTTTTCTTCCCCTTCTTTTTCTTCTTCTTCTTTCTCTTCTTCTTCTTCTTCTTTCTCATCTTCTTCTTCTTTCTTTCCTGCTCTTCCTCAACTTCCTCTTCTTCTTATTCTTATTGTTCTTCTTCTTCTTCCTCTTCTTCTTCTTCTTCTTCTACTTCTTTTGCTTCATCTTCTTGCTCTTCTTCGTGTTCTTCTTCTTCATCTTCTTCTTCCTCTTCTTGTTCTTCTTCTTATTCCACTTCTTATTCTTCTTCGTCTTCTTCTACTTCTTCTGCTGCTTCTTCTTCTTCCTCCTTTTCTTCCTCTTCTTCTTCTTCTTCTTCTTCTTCTTCTTCTTCTATTTGTTGTTCTTCTCCTTGCTCTTCAACTTCTTCTTCTTCTTCATGTTATTCTTCTTCTTGTTCTTCTTCTCCCTAATCCCTAACCTCCAATCATGAATCCCTATTCAATTGCTTCTTCCCCTACATCATCTTTTTCCTCTTCCTCTTGTTATTATTATTCTTCTTCTTCTTCTTCCTCTTCTTCGTCATCTTCTCTTATTCTTTTTGTTCTTCTTTTTCTTCTTCCTTTTCTTCTTCTTCTTCTTCTTCTTCCTAATCAACTTCCACCTCTTCTTCTTCTTCTTCTTCTTCTATTTCTTCTTCATCTCCATTTTCTTGTTCTTGTTCTTCTTCTTCTTCTCCTCTTATCTCTCCTTCTTCATCTTTTTCTTCTGCTTCTATTTCTAGTTCTTCTTTTCTTATTCTTCTTCACCTTCTTCATCTTCTACTACTTCTTCTTCTATTTCTTCTTCTTCTTCTTCTTCTTCTTCTTTTTCTTCTACTTCTTCTGCTACTTCTTTTTTTTCTTCTTTTTATTCTCCTTCTTCATCTACTTCTCCTTCTCATGTTCTTTTCCTTCTCCTTCTCCTTTTACTTCTCTATCTCCTCCTCCCTATCCTTGTCCTTCTCCTTCTCATTATGTGTCTCCTTCTCCTCCTTCTCCTTCTTCTTCCTTTTCTTCTTCTCCTCTGTCTTCTTCTCCTTAGTCTTCCACTTCTTCTTTTTGGGAATCTTCTTTTTCTTCTTCTCTTTCTTTTTGCTCTTCTTCTTCTTGTTCAATTTTTTCCTTTACTTTTTCCTCATCTTCTTCTTTTTCTTCCTATTCTTCTCTTTGAACCTCTTCTACTTCATCTTCTTCTTCTCCTTCCCCTTCATTATTTTCTCCATTTTCTTGTTCTTCTTCTTTATCTTTTTCTTCTTATTATTGTCATTGTTTTTGTTCCTCTTCTTTTTCTTCATCTTCTTCTTCTTCTTCTTTTTCCTCTTCTTCTACTACATGTTCTTCTTCCTCTTTTGTTTCTTGGTCTTCTACTTCTTCTTCTTCTTCTTCTTCCTCTTCTTCTCCTTCTTCTTCCTCTTCTTTTTCTTTTTCTCCTTCTCCTTCTTCTTCTTCATCTTCATCCTCTTCCTCTTCTCTTTTTCTTCTTCTTCTTCATCTTCATCTTTTTTCACTTCTTTCTCTTCTTCCACTTCTTCTTCTTCCTCTTCCTCTTTCTCTTCTTCTTCCTCTTCTTTTTCTTCCTCTTCTTCTTCTTCCTCTTCTTAGTTATCTTCCTCTTCTTTTTCTTCTCTACTTCTTCTTCCCCTTCTTCTTCTTCTTCTTCTTCTTCTTCTTCTTCTTCCTCTTCTACTTTTTCTTCTTCTTCACCTTCTTCATCTTCCTCTTCTTAATTTTCTTCTTCTTTTTCATCACCTTCCACTACTTCTTCCTCTTTTTCTTTTTCATCTTCTCTTTCCTCTTCTTTTTCTGTTCTTATTATTCCCCCTCTTTATCCACTTCTTCTACTCCTACTTCTTCTTCTTCTTCTTCTTCTTCTTCTCCTTCTTCTAGTTATATTTCTTCTTCTAATTTTCTCTTCCTCCTCTTTCTCTTTTTCTTCTTATTCTTCTCCTTCATCTTCTCCTCCTTTCCTTTGTCCTTCTCCTTGCTCTTCTCATTCTCTTTCTCCTTCTCTTTCCCCACCTTCTCCTTGTCTTGCATCGTCTTCTCTTTCTCCTTCTCCTTCTTCTTCTTCTACTTCCTTCTTCCTTCTTTCTTCCTTCTTCTTTCCTCTTTCTTCTTTCTTATTTATTCTTCCTCTTCTTCTCCTACTCCTTCTTCTCCTCCTTCTTCGTCTACTTCTTCTACTTCTCTTATTTATTATTATTATTATTAATTTTATTATTATTACTACTCTTATTTCTCTCATCTCACATTTTCTTCTTCTTCTACTTTCTCTTCTACTTCTTCTTGATCTTCTTCTTCTTCCTCCTCTTCTTCTATTTCTTTCTCTTTTGCTTCATTAACTTCTTCTTCTTCTTCTTATTCTTCTTCCTTTACTTCTTCTTATTCTTCCTCATCTTCTTCTTCTTCTTCTTCTTCCACTTCTTCCTCCTCTTCCTCTGGTTATTCTTCTTCTTTTTCTACCTATTTCTCTTCTTCTTACTCCTCCTCTTCAAGTTTTTCTTCTTCATCTTCTTCTTCTTCTTCTTCTCCCTCTTTTTGTCCCCCTTCTTCTCCCTCTTCTTCTTCTTCTTCTTCCTCTTTTTCTTCTTCCTCTTCTTCTTCCTCTTCTTCTTCTACCCCTTCTTCCTCTTCTTCTTCTTCTTTCCCTTCTTCTTTGTCTTCTTCTTCTTCTTCTTCGTCTTCAATTGCTTCTTCTTCTTCTTCGTCCTCCTCTTTCCTTTCTCCCTTTTCTTCTTCTTCTCCTTCCTCTTCTTAATCTTTCTATTCTTTGTCTTCTCCCTCCTCTTCTTCTTCTACTTTCTCTTCTACTTCCTCTTCTTCTTCTTCTTCTTATCCTTCCTCTTCTTCTTTTCTTCTTCTTCTTTTTATTGATCGTCTTCTTCCTTTTCTTCTTCCTCTTCTTTTTCTTATTATTATTATTATTATTATTATTATTATTATTATTATTATTGTTATTATTATTATTATTCATTTTCTTGTTCTTCCTTTTATTCTTCTTCTTCTTCTTCTTCATTGTCTTCTTGTTCTTCCCCGTTTCCTTCCTCTTCCTTTTCTTCCACTTCTTCGTCCTCTTTTTCTTCTGCTTCTTCCTCTTCTTCTTCCACTTCTCCTTCTTCTTCTTCCACTACTTCTCCTTCTACCTCTTCTTCTTCATCTTTTGCTTCCTCATCTTCCTCATCTTCCTCTTGTTGTTCTTCTTCTTCTTCAACTTTTTCTTCTTCCTCATCTTCTTCTTCTTCTTCTTCTTCTTATTCCTCTTGTTACTTGTCTTCTTCTTCTTCCTCTTCCTCCTCCTATTCTTCTTCTTTTTCTTCAACTACTTCTTTTTCTTATTCTCCTTCTTCTTCTTGTTTTTCTTTTTCTTCTCCTTCCACTTCTTTTCCTTTTTCTTCTTCTTCTTGTTCTTCTTCATTCTCTTCTTCTTCTTCTTCCTCTTCTTCTTCTTCTTCTACATCTTTTCTTCTTCTTCGTCCTCCTCTTTCTCTTATCCTTCCTTTTCTTCTCTGTCTTCTTCTTCTCCTTCCTCTTCTTCATCTTTCTCTTCTTCTACTTCTTCTTCTTCTTCTACTACTTTTTCTTCTTCTTTTTCTTTTTGTTCTTCCTATTCATCTTCTCCATCTTCTTGCTTTTCTTCCTTTTCTTCCTATTCTTTCTCTTCTTCTTCTTCTTCCTCTTCTTCCTCTTTTCTTCTTATTTTTCTTCTTCTTCTTCACCATCTCCTACTACTTCTACTTCTTCTTCTCCTTCTTTTTCTTCTTCTTCTTCTTCTTCTTCCACTTCTTTTTGTTCCATTTCTTGTTCTTTTTCCTCTTCTATTTCTTCGTCTTCTTCTGTTTCTTCTTCTTCTACTTGTACTTCTTTTTCTTCAACATCATGATCTTGTTTTTCTTCTTCCTCTTCCCCTTATTCTTGTTCTTCTTCTTCTTATTCTCCTTCTTCTTCATCTTCTTCTTCTTCTTCTTCTTCTTCTTCTTCTTCTTCTTCTTTTTATTCTTCTTCTTCTTCATCCTCTTCCTCTTCTTCTTCTTCCTCTTCAATTTATTCTTCTTCTTATTCTTATTCTTCTTCTTTTTATTCTTCCTCTTCTTCTTACTCTTCCTCATCTTCTTCTTCTTCCACTTCTTCTACTTCTTCTTTTGCCTCTTCTTCATCTTCTTTCTCTTCTTCTTCTTCAACTTCTTATTCTTCCTTTTCTTCTTCCTCTTCTTCTTCTTCCTCTTCTTCTTCCTCTTTAATTTCTTCTTCTTCTTACTGTTATTCTTCTTCATCCTCTACCTGTTGTTCTTCCTCTTCCTCTTCTTCTTCTACTTCTACTTCTTTTGCCTCTTCTTCATCTTCTTTGTCTTCTTCTTCAACTTCTTATTCTTCTTTTTCTTCGCCCTCTTCTTCTTCTTCTTCATCATCTTCTACAAATTCTTTTCCTTATTCTTTCTTATCTTCTTCTTCTTCTAATAATTCTTCTTCCTCCTCTTCTTGTTCATCTTCTTCTTCTACCTCTTCTTCTTGTTCTTCTAATACCTATTCTTATTATTCTTGTTCTTCTTCGACTTCTTCTTCTTTTTCCTTTTCTCCTTCATCCTCCTCTTTTTCCTCTTCTACTTCTTCCTCATCATCTTCTTCTTCTTCTTCTTTTTCGTCTTCTTCTTCTTCTTCTTTTTCATCTTCTTCTTCTTCTTTCACTTTTTTTTCTACTTCTTCTTCTGCTGCTTCTCCTTCTTTCTCTTCTTCTTCTTGTTCTTCTTCCTCTCCTTCTTCTTCTTCTTCGTCTCCTTCTTCCTCTTCTTCTTTTCTTCCACATCTTCTTCTTTTTTTACTTCTCTTTCTTCTTCCTCCTCCTCTTCTTCTTCTACTTCACCTTCTACTACTTCTTCTTCTTCTTCCTTCTCTTGTCCTTCTCCTACCACTTCTTCTTCTTCTCTTTCCACATCTTTTTCTTCAACTTCTTCTTATTGTTCCTCAAGTTCTTCTACTTCTTCCCCTTCTTCGTATTCTTCTTCTTCGTTTTCTTCTTCTTCATCTTCTAACTATTCTTGTTCTTCTTCTTTCTCTTCTTCTTCTTCTTTTTCTTCTTCTTCTACATCTTCTTCTTCTTCTTCTTCTTCTTCTTCTTCTTTTTCTTCTTATTCTTATTCTTATTCTTCTTCTTATCTTTTCTCTTCTTCTTTCTCCTCTTATTTTCCTTGCTCTTCCTCTTCTTCCTATTCTTTTTCTTCTTCTTTTTCTTCTTCTTTCTCCTCTTCTTCATTTTATTCTTCTTCCCCTTTATCTTATTCTTCTTATTTCTCTTCTTCTTCTTCTTCATCATCTTCTTCTTCTCCTTCTTCTACTTCTTCTTCTTCCTATCTTCTTCTTCTTCTTCTCCTCCTTTTAATTCTTCTTCTTCTCCTTCTTCTTATTTTTCCTCTTCTCCTTCTTTCTCTTTTTCTACCTCTTCTTTTCCTTCTTTTTCTTTTTCTTCTTCTTCTTCTTCTTCTTCTTCTACTTCATAATCTTCTTCTTCTCCTTCTTGCTCTTCTTCTTCTTCATCTTCTTCTCCATCTCCTTCTTCTTCTTCTCCCTCTTTTTCGTCATCATCTTCTTCTTATTCTTCCTCTTCGGCTGTTACTTCTTCTTCTTCTTCTCCTCCTTGAACTTTTTCTTCTTCATCTTCTTATTATTCTTCAACTTCTCCCTAATCCTCGACTCTAATCACTAATCCCTAATCCATCTCTTCCTCCTCTTCATGTTTTTCTTCTTCTTCCACTTGTTCTTCTTCTTCTTCCTCATCTTCTAGTTCTTCTTCCTCTTCTTGCTCATCTTCCTCTTCTTCTTCTTTTTCTTCTTCTTCTTCCTCCTCTTCTTCATCTTCTTTTCTTCTTCTTCTTGTTCTTCTTTTTCTTGTCCTTCTTCATTTTCTTCATCTTCTTCGTCTTCTTCTTCTCCTTCCTCTTCTTCTTCATCCCTTTCTTCTACTTTTTTTCTCCATCTTATTTTCTCATTATTCTTCTTCCTCTTCTTTGTCTTCTTTATCTTCTTCTTCTTCTTCTTCTTCTCCTTCTATTTCCTCTAATTATTCTTGTTGTTCTTCTTCTTCTAAGTTTTTTCTTCTTCTTCATCTTCTTCTTCTTCTTCTTCTTCTACTTATTCTTCTTCTCCTAGTCTCTCTCCCTCTCCTTTTGCTTCTCTTTCTCTTTCTACTTCTCTTACTCCTCCATTACCCTCTCCTTCTCAATTTCATTCTCCTTCTCTTTCTCACCCTTGTCCTCATCCTCTTTGTTCAATTGCTTCTTCTTCTTCCTTTTATTCTTCTACTTCTTCATTTACTTCTCCTTCTTCTTTGTGTTCTTCTTTTACTTCATCTCTTGTTCTTTTGGTTCTTCTTCTTCTTATTCCCCCTCTTCTTCTTCTTCCTCATCTTCTTCCTCTTCATCATCTTCTTCTTCATCTACTTCATCTTCTTGTTCTTCTTCTTTTTCTTCTTCTTCTTCTTTTTCTTCTTCTTCTTCTTCTTCTCTTCTAATTCTTCTTCTTTGTCTTATTCTTCTTCGTCTTCTTCTAAATAATCTTCTCCACAATTTTCTTCTTCGTCATCTAAATCTTCTTCTTCTACTTGTTCTTATTCTTCTCATTCATCTATTCTTCTACCTCATCTTCTTCTTCTTTTGCTTCTCCTTCATCCACTTCTCCTTCTTCTTCTTCTTCTTCTTCTTATTCTTATTCTTCTTTTTCTTCTTCTTCTTCTTCTTCTTCTTCTTCTTCTTCTACTACTACTTCTTCCTATTCCTCTTCCTATTATGATTCTTATTTTTCCTCTTCTTTTTCTTCTTGTTCTTACTCTTCTTCTTCTTTTTCTTTCTTTACTTCTACTTCTTCTCCTTCTTCTTCTTCTTCTTCTCCTCCTCCTTCTTCATCTTCTTCTTCTTCTTCTCCTTCTTCATCTTCTTCCTCCTCTTCTTCTTCTTGCCTTCTTCTTCTTCTTCTTCTTCTTTATCATCTTTTTCTTCCATTTCTTCATCGTAATCCCTAATCCTTATTCCTTAATCCCTAATCTATAATGCCTATTCGATGCCTCCTTAATCTTAATTCTCATACCCTAATCCCTAATCCATCCTTAATCCATAATTCCTAATCCTTAGTCTGTTATCTCTAATTTGTAATCTCTAATCCAAAAATCGTAATCCTTAATACTTAATCACTAATTATTAATCACTAATCTATAGTCCATAATCCCTAACCTTATTCCCTAATCCCTAATCTTTAATCTTCAATCCTTTATCCTTAATCTATAATCTCTAATATATTATCTCAATTTAAACACTTAATCTCTTATCCTTAATCTTTATCTTTAATTTCAAATTCTAAACTCTAAATCCCTAATAACTAACCTTTAATCCTTAATCCTTAATCCTTAATCTTGATTTCCTGATTTGTAATCCTTGATCCGTAATACATAACCTACAATTCTTAGTAACTAAACCCCTAATCCATCTTCCATAATCCCTAATCATTAATCCTTAATAGTTAAACCTTAATCTCTATTACTTATTTCTTAATCTCTATTCTTTAATCCCTTATCCTCAATCTCTAAATCCTATTCCTTAAATGCTAATCCATATTCTCTAATTCTTTGTCCTTAATCCTTAATCCCTAATCCTTAATCCTTAACACCTAATCTCTAATCCCTAACCCTTAATCCTTAATCCCTAATCAATCTTTTCTTCCCCTTCTTCTTGTTTTTCTTCTTCTTCTTTCTCTTGTTCTTCTTCTTCTTTCCCATCTTCATCTTCTTCTTCTTTTTCTTTCTCTTTCTCATCTTCCTCTTCATCTTCTTGTTCTTGTTCTTCTTTTTAGTCTTCTGCTTCTTCTAATTCTTCTTCTTCCTATTCTTCTTCTTCTTTTTCTTCTTCTTCCTCTTCTTTTTCTTATTCCTTTTCTTATTCTTCATCGTCATCTTCTACTTCTTCTACTACTTCTTCTCCCTCATTTTCCTCTTCTTCTTCTTCTTCCTCTTTGTCTTCTACTTCCTCTTGTTCTCCTTCTTTTTCAACTTCTTCTTCCTCATCTTATTCTTCTAGTTGTTCTTCTTCTCCTTAATCTTAAACCCCTAGTCATGAATCCTTAGCACATCTCTTCTTCCCCTTCATCTTCTTCTTCTTCCTTTTGTTTTCTTGTTCTTCTTCCTCATCTTTTTCTTCTTCTTCTTCTTTCTCTTCTTCACTATCTTCCTCTAATACTTTTTGTTCTTCTTCTTCTTCTTCCTAATCTTCTTCCTCTTCTTCTTCTCCTCCTTCTTCTTATTGTTCTTCTTCTTCATCTCCTTTTTCTTTTTCTTCTTCTTCTTCTTCTTCTCCTATCTCTTCTTCTTCATCCTTTTCTTCTACTTCTTTTTCTCCTTCTTCTTTTCTTATTCTTCATCTCCCTAATCTTGTTCTTCTACTTCTTCTTTTTCTTCTTCTTTTTCTTCTTCTTCTTCTTCTTCTTCTTCTTTTTCTTCTTCTATTTCTTCTTCTTCTTCTTCTTCTATTATTTCTTCTTCCACTTCTTCTTCTTCTTCTTCTTCTCCTTCTCCTTCTCCTTCTCCTTCTCCTTAAACTTTTCCTTCTCCTTCTCCTTTTACTTCTCTAACTCCTTCACCTTATCCTTCTCCTTCTCCTACTTCTTCTCATTCTCCATCTCCTTCTCCTTCTTCTCCAAGTCCTCGTTCTCCATCTCCTTCTTCTTCCTTTTCTTCTTCTCCTTCTTCGACTTCTTCTCCTTCTTCTTCCTCTTCTTCTTCTACTTCTTCTTTTTGTGATTCTTCTTCTTCTTGTTCAATTTTTTTCTCTTCGTTTTCCTCTTCTTCTCCTTCTTCCTCTTCTCCTCCTTCATCTTCTTCTCCTTTTTCTTGTCCTCCATCCTTTTCTCCATTTTCTTCTTCTTCTCCTTCCTTTTTTTCTTGTTCTTATTGTTATTATTTTTGTTCCTCTACTTCTTCTACTTCTCAATCTTCTTCTACCTCTTCTTCTACCTCTAGTTGTTCTTCCTCTTCAGCTTCTTGTTCTTCTACTTCTTCTTCTTCTTCTTCTCCTCCTTCTCCTTCTTCTTCTACCACTTCTTCTTCTTCTTCTTCATCTTCTTCTCCTTCTCCTTCTTCTTCTTCTTCTTCTTCATCTTTCTCTTCTTGTTCATCCTCTTCTTCATCTTTTTCTTTTTTCACTTCTTCTTCCTTTTCTTCCACTTCTTCTTCTTCCTCCTCCTCTTCTTCTTCTTCTTCCTCTTTTTCTTCTTCTTCCTCCTCTTTCTCTTCTTCTTCTTCTTCCTCCTCTTCTTCTTCATCTTCGTCTTCTTCTTCCTCGTCTTCTTCTCCATCTTCCTCTTCCTCTTCTTCTTCTTCTTCTTCTTCATCGCCTTCCTCTTCTTCTTCATCTTCTTCCATTTCTTCTTTTTCTTCCTCTTCTTTTTCTTCTTCCATCTTCTTCTTTTGTTGTTCTTCTTATTCCTCTTCTTCCACTTCTTCTTATTCTTCTTCTTCCTCTTCTTCTTCTATTTCTTCTTCTTCTTTTTTAATTTCTTCTTCTTGGTTTTATTGTTCTTCTTCTTCTTCTTCTTCTTCTCCTTCTCCTTTCCTTTGTCTTTCTCCTTCTCCTGCTCCTTCTCTTTCTTCCACTCCTTGTCCTTCTTTTTCTCCTCCTCCTACTCGTCTTACTTCTCCTTGTCTTTCTCCTTCTTTTTCTTCTTCTTCTTCTTCTTCTTCTTCTTCTTCCTCGTCCTTCTTCCTTCATTTTTCTATCTTCTTTCCTCATTTTTTTTTCTTCTGTCCTCATTATTTTTTCTTCTTCCTTCTTCCTTAGTCCTTCATTCCTTTTCCCTTCATCATTCTTCCTACTTTATTCTTCATCTTCTTCTTTTTCTTCTTCCTCTTCTTTGTCATCTTCTTCTTCTTTTTCTTTCTTCCTTCTTTCTTTCTTTTACCATCTTCCTTATGCTTAATCTCGAATGCTTAATCCTTAATCCTTATTTGCTAATCCATCCCTAATCTCTAATTCTAAATCTTTTATCCCTGATGTTTAATCCCTAACACCTAATCGCTAATCATTAATCTATAATGCATAATCTCTAATCCCTGATCTCTAACCTCAAATCCCTAATCTCTAATCTCTAATCTCAACCTTAATCACTAATCCTTAATCGCTAATCCTTGATCTTTAATCTCTAATGTTAATCCTAATTCCTTAATCTATAATCCTTAATCTTAAATCTATAATATTTAATCCTGTATCTATAATCTTTACTCTTTAATCCCTAATCCCTAATCCTTATTCCGTAATCTCTAATTAGAAATCTTAAATCCTTACTCTTTAATCCTTGATCTTTAACAATTAATCCCTTAATTCTTAATCCCTAATCAGGTATCCCTAATCATTAATCACTTCATCCCTAATCTCTTCTTCTTCTTCTTCATACACTTCTTCTTTTTCCTCTTTTTCGTCTTCTTCTTCTTCTTCTTTTTCTTCTTATTCATCATCTTCTTCTTCTTCTTCTTCTTCTTCTTTCCTCTTCTTCTTCCACATCTTCTTCCTTTACTTGTGCTTCTACTTCTACTTCTTATTTTTCTTCTTCGTTTTCTATTTCTTCTTCTTCTATTACTTCTTCTTCTCCTCCTCCTCCTCCTTTTATTTCTTCATCATCAGCATCATCATCTTCTTCTTCTTCCTTTTCTTCCTCTCTTCTTCTTGTTCTTCTCCTTTTTATTTTTCATCTTCCTCTTCTTCTTCTTCTTCTTCATTTTCTTTTTCCTCTTCATCATCCTCTTCTTCTTCTTCTTAAACTTCTTTACCCTCTTCTTTTTCCTCTTCCACTTCTTTCTCTTCTCCTTCTCTTTCTTTGGCTTCTTCTTCTTCTTCTTCTTCTTCTTCCTTTTCTCCCTCTTCTTGTTTTCTTCTTCTTCTTATTCTTCTTCTTCTTCTTTTTCTTCTTCCTCATTTTCTTCTTCTTCTTCCTCTTCATCACCATCTTCTTCATCTTCTCCTTCTTCTCCTCCTTGATCTTCTTTATCCTCTTTTTATTCTTTTTCTTCCTTTCTTGTTGTTTTTCTTCTTCTTCACCTTGTTCGTCTTCTTCCTCTTCTTCATCATCTTCTTCTTCTCCTTCTTCATAATCCTTAATCCATATTTTCTAATCCCTACTCTGTAATACCTTAGTTCGTTTTCCCTCATCCCGAAATATGTAATCCTTAATCCATCCCATCATAATCTCAAATCCCCAATCTCTAGTCCCTAATCCCTAATCCATAATCCCTTATCCTTAATTCTTAATCAATCCTTAATCCATAATCCCTAATCTTTAATCTCTAATCTCTAGTTCCTAATCTCAAATCTCTAAAACTTAATCCTTAACACCTAATCCCTAATCTATATTACAAAATTTTGAATCTCAAATCCCTAATCCATAAACCCTAATTTTAATTATAATCACTTAATCTCTATTTCCTAATCCATAAACATTAATTCCTAATCTTGAACCTCGAATCCCTAATCACTAATCTTTAATCCTAAATCCTCAATTTGTAATCCTTGATAGTTAATCCCTTAATCTTTAATCCCTATCACTTATTACTTAATCCCAACATATTAAACCCTAATCCTTAATCCTTATACCATAATCCTTAATAACTAATCCATAAACTTATTCCTTAATCCCTAACACATAATCCCTAATCCTTTCCATCATAATCCTTAATCCCTAATCCTTAACCCCTAATCACTAATTAATCTTTTCTTCCTCTTCTTCTTCTTTTTCTTCCTATTCTTCTTTCTTTTTTTCCTCTTCCTCTCCTTCGTCTTCTAATTCTTCTTCTTCTTCCTACTCTTCTTCCACATCTACCTCTTCTTCTTGTTCTCCTTCTTCTTCATCATCTTATTGTTCATAATCTTCTTCTTCTTCTTCTCCTTCTTCTTCTTCCTCTTCAACTTCTTTTTTCCATTTTTTGCTTATTCTCCTGGTTCTTCTTCTTAATCTTCACCTTCTTCTTCTTCCACTACTACTACTTCTTCCTCCTCCTCATCTTCTTCTTCCCCTTCTTCTTCCCTTTCTTCTTCTCCATTTTCTCCTTTTTCCTCTTTTCTTGTTCTTCTTCATCCTCATCTTCTTCCCCATCTTCTTCTTATTCTTCTTCATTGTTGTCTTCTTCTTGTTCTTGTTCTTCTTCTTCTTCTTCTTCTTCTATTTCTTCTTTTTTTTTCTTCTTTTACTTTTTCTTCTTCTTCTTCTTCCTCATGTTCTCCTTCTTCTTCTGTTTCTCCTCCTCATTCTACATGCCTTTCTCCTCCTCCTTCTCCTTCTCCGTCTCGATCTCCTTCTCCTTCTCCATCTCCTTCTCCTTCTCTTTCTCCTTTTTTCCCTTCTCCAACTCCTTCTCGATGTCTTTCTCCTTCTTCTTCTCTTTCTCCTTCTCCCACTCCTTCTCCATGTCTTCCTCCATCTCCTTGTCCTTCTTATTCTTCTTCTTCTTCTTCTTTCTTTCTTCTTTCTTCTTTCAACTTTTTTCTTTCATCTTTCTTCTTTTTTCCTTCCCTAATCCTTAATATTTAATCCCTAATCTCTAGTTCCAAAACTCTAATGCCTAATACTTAATCCATAATCCCTAATCTACAATCCATAATCCATAATCTCTAATCCCTATGCCTATTCTTCAATCACCAATCCATAATCCTTAATCTTTAGTCCTGAACTCTAATACTAATCTTAATTCCTTAATCTGAAATCCCTAGTCTCTAATCTCTAATCCTAAATCCTGTATCCATATCCTCTAATCTTCAATCCCTAATTCCTAATCTTTAATACTGAATCTTTAATAATTAATCCTTTAATTCTTAATCCCTAATCTCTAATACCTAATTATTAGTCCTTTCACCCTTAATCTCTTCTTCTTCTTCTTACTCATCTTCTTTTTCCTCTTCTTTTTTTCTTCTACTTCTTGTTCTTGTTCTTCTTCGTCTTCCACTTCTTCTTCCTCTACATCTTCTTGTTGTTCTTCTTCTTCTACTCCTCGTCCTCCTCCTTCTCCTTCATCTTGTCCTTCTTCTTCTTCTTCTTCTTCTTCTTTTTCTTCTTCATTTTTTTCTTTTTCATCTTCTTCATCATCTTTTTCAACCTCTCTTCTTCTTATTTTTCTTCTATTTCTTCTTCATCTTCCACTTTTTCTTCTTCTTTTTTATTTTTGTCTTCATCTTCCTCTTCCTCTTATTCTTCATCATCTCCTTCTTCTTAAACTTTTTTACCTTCTCCTTCCTTTTCTTCTTCAAACTTTTCTCCTTCTTCTTCTTCTTCTTTTGCTTCGTCTTCTTCTTCTTCTTTTTCTTCTTCTACTCCTTATTTTCTTTCTCTTCTTCTTTTTCTTCTTCTTCTTCTTCTTCTTCTTTCTCTTCCTCTTCTTTCTCTTCTTCCTCATTTTCTTCTCCTTCTTCCTCTTCGTTGTCATCATCATCATCTTCTTCTTCTTCTTCCCTTTTTTCTTCATCCTCTATTACTTTTATTCTTTTTCTTCCTTTTCTTCTTCTTCTTCTTCTCCCCATTCTTATTCTTATTCTTGTTCATCTCCCTCTTATTCTCCTTCTACTCATAATCCTTAATCTACAATCCATAATCCATAATCTCTAATCCATAAGCCCTAATGCCTATTCTTCAATCACTAATCCCTAATCCTTAATCTTTAGTACTGAATCTCCAATGTTAATCTTAATTCCTTAATTTGAAATCCTTAGTCTCAAATCTCTAATCCTAAATCCTATATCTATAACCTCTAATCTTCAATCCCTAATTCCTAATCTTAAATACCTAATCTTTAATAATTAATCCTTTAATTCCAAATCCCTAATCTCTAATACCTAATTATTAGTCCTTTCATCCTTAATCTCTTCTTCTTCTTCTTCTTACTCACCTTCTTTTTCCTTTTCTCTTTTTCTTCTACTTTTTCTTCTTGTTCTTGTTCTTCTTGGTCTTCCACTTCTTGTTCCTCTACTTCTTCTTGTTCTTCTTCCTCTTCTACTCCTCCTCCTCCTCCTCCTTCATCTTGTCCTTCTTCTTCTTCTTCTTCTTTCTTTTTCTTCTTCATCTTCATCATCTTTTTCAACCTCTCTTCTTCTTATTCTTCTTCTATTTCTTCTTCATCTTCCACTTTTTCTTCTTCTTTTTCATTTTTGTCTTCATCTTTCTCTTCCTCTTATTCTTCATCATCTTCTTCTTCTTAAACTTTTTTACCTTCTTCTTCCTTTTCTTCTTCAAACTTTTCTCCTCCTTCTTCTTCTTCTTCTACTTCTACCTCTTCTTCTTCTTCTTCTTCTTCTTCTTCTACTACTTCTACCTCTTCTTCTTCTTCTTCTTCTTCTTCTCCTCCTCCTTATTTTTCTTTCTCTTCTTCTATTTCTTCTTCTTCTTCTTCTTCCTCCTCTTCCTCTTCTTTTTCTTCTTCCTCATTTTCTTCTTCTTCTTCCTCTTTGTTGTCATCATCATCTTCATCTTCTTCTTCTTCTCTTTTTTCATCATCCTCTATTAGTTTTATTCTTTTTCTTCCTTTTCTTCTTCTTCTTCTTCTCCTCGTTCTTATTCTTATTCTTCTTCATCTCCATCTTTATCTCCTTCTACTCATAATCCTTAATCCATATTTCCTAATCCCTACTTCATAATACCTCCTTCCCTGTTCCCTTATCCCTAAATATATAATCCCAAATCCATGCCTTCCAAATCTCCAATGCCTATACCCTTATCCCTAAACCTCAATCCCTAATTCCTAGTACCTAAGATGTCCTTAATCCATAATCGCTAATTCTTAATCCTTAATCTCTAATCTCTAATCTCTAATCTCCAATCCTTAGACCTTCATCCCTAATACTTAATCCCTAATCCCTAATCAATAATCCATAATCTTGAATCCCTAATCTCAAATATTTAATCACTACTCTTTAAACTCTAATCCCTAATCTTGAATCCTGAATACTTAATCAATAATCTCTAATCCTTAATCACTACTCCCTATTTCATCATCTATAGTCCCAAACCCTAAATCCCTAATTTGCAAACGTTAGTAATTAATACCTTAATCCTAACCCTTACTCCCTTCATACTTAAACACTAATTCCTAAACATTATTCCTTAATCTTTATTACTTAATACTTAATACCTACTATATAATCCCTAACCCTTAATCCATAAACCCTAATCCCAAATCTCCAAAAAAAATCCACAATCCTTAACCCCAAAAAGCTAATTCATTATCCCTCCCTCCTTAAACCCTAATCTTTAATTCTTAACCTCTAATCCCTAAACGTTATTCATTAATCCATCTTTTGTTCCTCTTCTTCTACTTCTTCTTCCTATACTTCATCCTCTTATTACTCTTTTTTTTTCTTCTTTTTCCTCTTCTTCCTCTTCTTCTTCTTCCTCATCATCTCCTTCTTCATCTTCTTCTTCCTTATCTTCCTCTTCTTCATCTTCTTAATTTTCTTCTTCCTCTTCTTCTTCTTCTTGTTCTTCATCATCTTCATCATCATCATCTTCTTCGTCTTCTTCATTCTCTTCTTCTTCTTCTTTTTCTTCTGTTACTTCTTCTTCTTCCTCTTCTCCATCATCTTCTTCTTTTCTTCTTCTTCTTCTTCACCTTCTTCCTCTTTGTCTTCTACTACTTCTTCTTCTACCTCTTCTTCTTCTTACCTTTCTTCTTCTTCTTCTTCTCTATTTTCTTCTATTCTTGTTCTTCTTCATCCTCTTAATTTTCCTCATCTTCTTCTTCTTCTTCTTCTCCTTCTTCTTCTTCTTCTTCTATTTCTTCTTCTTCTTCTTCAACTTCTTCTTCTTCTTCTCTTCTTCTCCTACTCCTTTTCCTTCTCCTTCTCCATGCCTTTCTCCCTCTCCTTCTACTTTTCCATCTCCTTCTCCTTCTTTTTTTTCCTTCTCACATCCTTCTCTTTCTAGTTCTCCTTCTCCTTTTCCTTCCCCCACTCCTTCTATAAGTCCTCGTCCTTCTCCTTCTCCTTCTCCTTCTCCTTCCTCTTCTCCATCTTCTTTCTTCTTTCTTCTTTCTACTTTCCTTATTCTTCTTTCTTCTTCTTTCTTCTTCCTTCTACCTTTTTCCTTCTGTTTTCTTCCTTTTTCTTTCTCTTTTCTTTGTTCTTCTTTCTTCTTTATTCTTCCTCTTATTCTTCCTCTTTTTCTTCTTCTCCTTCTTCTTCATCTTCTTCATCTTCCTCTTCTCCTTCTTCTTCTTCTACTCCTACTTATTATTATTATTATTACTATTATTATTATTATTATTATTATTATTATTATTATTATTATTCTTAGATTCATCTTATCCCTCTTTTTCTTCTTCTTCTTCCTCGTCCTCTTCTTCATGTTCTTCTTTTTGTTTCCTCATCTTCTTCTGTTTCTTCCTCTTCCTCTTCATTCCCTTCTTCTTTTTCTTATTCTTCTTCCTCTTCTTCTTCTTATTCTTCTTCCTCTTCATTCCCTGCTTCTTCTATTTTTCTTCTTCTATTTTTCTTTTTCTTTTTCCTCCTCTTCATGTACTTTTTCTTCTTCTCCTCCTCCTACTTTTCCTCCACCTTCTTCTTATTCTCCTTCTTCCTCCTCTTCTTCTTCATCATCTTCTTCTTCTTCTTCTTCATCTTCTTCTTCTTCTTCTACTTCATCTACTTCTTCTTCTTCCTCTTCTTCCTCTTCTTCTTCTTCTTCTTCTTTTTCTTCTTCTTTTTCCTCCTCCTCGACCTTTTCTTTTGCTTGTCCTTTTACTAGTTCTTCTTCTTCTTCATTCCCCTTTTTGCCTTCTCCCACTTCTTCTTCTTCTCCTTCCTCTTCTTAATCATCCTATTCTTTTTGTTCTCATGCCACTTCTACTTTCGCTTCTACTTCACCTTCTTCTTCTTATCCTTCTTCTTCTTCTTATTTTCTTCTTCTTCAAAGTGATCTACTACTTCTTCTTCTTCCTCCTCTTTTTTCTTCTTCTTTTTATTCCTCTTCTTCTTCTTCTTCTTCATTTTCTTCTTCTTCCTCCTATTCATCTTCCTCTTCTTCTTCTTCCTTTTTCTTTTTGTTCTTCTTCTTTTTCTTCTTCCTTTTCTTTTGCTTTTTCTTCCTCTTCTGCTTCCTCTTCTTCATCTTCTCCCTCTTCTTCTTCCACTTCATCTTCTTCTTCCACTTCTTCTCCTTCTTCCCCACCTTCTTCAACTTCTTCTTTTTCTTCTTCCACTTGTTCTTCTGCTTCTTCATCTTGCTCTTCTTCTTAATCTTATTCTTGTTCTTTTTCAACTTCTTTTTCTTATTCCACTTTTTATTCTTCTTCTACTTCTTCTTTCTCCTCCTCTTTTTCTTCTTCTTCTTCTTCTACGGCTTCTTTTTAATCCTATTCTCTTTCTTCTACTTCTTCTTCTTCTTCTTCTTTTTCTTCTTCTTCTTCCTCCTCCTCTTCTTCTTCTTCTTCTTCCTCCTCTTACTCTTCTCCTTCTTCTTCTACCTTTTCTAATTCTACTCCTTCCCCTTCTTCATCTTCCACTTCTTGTTCTTTTAATTCTTCTTCTTCTTCTTCTTCTTCTTCTATTTCTTCTTCTTCTTCCTTAACTTCTTCTTCATCTTTTATTCTTCTTCTAGTCCTTATCCTTCTCCTTCTCCTTGTGTTTCTCCCTCACCTTCTCCTTTTCCATCTCCTTCTCCTTTTTTTTCCTTCTCCACCACCTTCTCTTTCTACTTCTTCTAATCCTTCTTCTTCTCCTTCCTCCTCTCCTTCTTCTTTCTTCTTTATTCTTTCAACTTTCCTTATTCTTCTTTCTTCTTCCTTCTACCTTCTTGGTTCTTCCTTCCTCCTTTCTTCTACCTTTTTCCTTCTTCTTTCTTCCTTTTTCTTTCTTCTTTCTTTGTTCTTCTTTCTTCTTTATTCTTCCTCTTCTTCTTCCCCTTCTTCTTCTTCTTCTTTTTATTCTTCTCGTTCTTCTACATCTTCTTCATCTTCCTCTTCTTATTCTTCTTTTTCTACAATTACTTATTATTATTATTGTTATTATTGTTATTATTTTTACTATTCTCAGATTCTTCTTATCTCTCTTTTTCTTCTTCTTCTTCCTCCACTTCTTCATGTTCTTCTTTTTCTTCCTCCTCTTCTTCTAGTTCTTCCTCTTCCTCTTCTTTCCCTTCCACTTTTTTTGTTCTTCTTCCTCTTCTTCTTCTTGCTCTTCCTCAACTTCTTTTACTTCTTCTCCTTCCTCTTCTTCCTCTTCTAATTCTTCATCTTCATCTGCTATTTTTCTTCTTCTTTTTCCTCCTCTTCATGTACTTTTTCTTCTTCTCCTTCTTCTTCTTCTTCTTCTTCTCCACTTTCTTCTTGTTCCCGTTCTTCCTCCTCTTATTCTTCCTCATCATCTTCTTCTTCTTCTTCATCATCTTCTTCTTTGACTTCTTCTTCTTCTTCTACTTGTTCTACTTCTACTTCTCCCTCTTCTTCTTCATCTTCTTCTTCCTCCTCCTCTTCTTTTCCTTGTTCTTCTACTAGTTCTTCTTCTTCTTCATCCCCCTATTTCCCTTCTCCCACTTCTTCTTCTCCTTCCTCTTCTTACTCGTCCTATTGTTTTTCTACACTTACCTCTTCTTTTACTTCCTCTTCTACTTCCCCTTCTTCTTCTTATCCATCTTCTTCTCCTTCTTTTGTTCTACTTCTATAAGATCTACTACTTCTTCTTCCTCCTCTTTTTTTCTTCTTCTTTTTATTCCTCTTCTTCTTCTTCTTCATTTTCTTCTCCTCCTTATTCATCTTCCTCTTCCTCTTCTTCCTTTTTTTATTCTCCTCCTTTTCTTCTTCTTCCTTTTCTTCTGCTTTTTCATCCACTTCTTCTTCCTCTTCTTCATCGTCTCCCTCTTCTTCTTCCACATCTTCTTCTCCTACTTCCCCATCTTCTCAACATCTTCTTCCTCTTCTTCCTCATCTTCACTTGTTCTTCTGCTTCTTCTTCTTCCTCTTCTTCTTCATGTTTTTCTTGTTCTTTTTCATCTTCTTCTTCTTATTTCACTTCTTATTCTTCTTCTTCTTCTTCTTTCTCCTCCTTTTTTACTTCTTCTTCTTCTACACCTTCTTTTTATCCAATTCTCTTTCTTCCACTTCTTCTTCTTCTTCTTTTTCTTCTTCTTCTTCCTCCTCTTCTTCTTCCTCTTCTTCTACTCCTTCGTCTTCAATATCTTCTTCTTCTTCTTCCTCCTCCTCTTTCTCTTCTCCCTCTTCTTCTCCCTCTTCTTCATCTTCCTCTTCTTCTTCTTCTCCTTCTTCTACTTCTTTTAATTCTTTTTCTTCTTCATCTTCTTCTTCTTCTCCCTTATCATTTTCTTCTTCTTCTTCTTATTCTTCTTCCTCTTCATTTTCTTCTCGCTCTTCCTCCTGTTTTGCATCTCCCTCTTTTTCTTCCTCTACTTCTACTTCTTCTTCTTCTTCCTCTTCTTCTTCTTCTTCCTATCCTTCTTCTTCTACATCTTCTTCTTCTTCTTCCACCTCCTCTTTATTTTCTCCTTCTTGTTGTCCCTCTTCTTCTTCTTTTTCTTCACCTCCTTCTTCTTCATCTTCCTCTTCTTCTTCTTATTTTACTTCTTCTTTTTCTTTTTCTTCTTCTTCTTCTTCTTTTTGTTCCTTTTCTTCTCCTTTTAATTGTTCTTCTTCTTCTTCCTCTTCCTCTTCTCCTTCTTTTTGTTCTTTTTATTCCTATTCTTCTTCTTCTTCTTCCTTTTCATTTTCTTCTTCTTCTTCTTCTTCTTCTTATTTTTCTTCTTCTTCCTCCTCTTCTTCTTGTTCTTCCTCCTCTTCTTCTTCTTCCTCCTCTTCTTCTACTTCTTCTTCCTTCTCTTCTTCATCTTTTTTCTCTTCTTCTTCAACTTCTTCTTCTTCTTCTTTTTCTTCCTCTTTTTCTTCTCCATCTTCCTCATCTTCAAAATCTCCTTCCTATTCTCCCTTATCCTCCTCTTATTCTTCTATTTCTTCTTCTTCTTCATCATCATCATCTTCTTCATCTTCCTCTTTTCCTTGTTCTTCATATACCTCTTCACTTATTATTCTTCTTCTACTACTTCTCCTTTTTTCGCTTCTCCTTCATCCTCTTCTTCATCTTCTTCTTCTTCACTTCTTTGTCTTCTTGTATTTCTTCCTCATCATCATCTTCTTCTTGTTCTTTTTCCTTCTGTTCTTCATCTTCTTCTTATTTTTCTTCTTCTTCTTCTTGTTCTTCTTCTCCCTCTATTTCTTTTTCTTCTTCCTCTTTTTCTTCTACATACTCTTCCTCTTCATCTTCTTCTTCTTCTTCTTCTTCTTCCTCTTCTTCTTCTCTACCTTCTTCTTCTTCTTCCACATCTTCTTCCTCTTCTACTTTCCCTTCTTCTTCTTCCTCTTCTACTTTCCCTTCTTCTTCTTCCTCTTCTACTTTCCCTTCTTCTTCTTCCTCTTCTTCTTCTTCTTCTTCTTGGACTTCTTCTTGTTCTTCTGCTTCCTTCTCTTATTCTTCTCCTCTCTCTCCTTTTACTTCTTCTTTAACATTAATTTCTTCAACTTCTTCTTCTTATTGTTCCTCTCCTTCTACTTCTTCTCCTTGTCCTATTAGTTCTTCTTCTTCTACTTCTTTATTTTCTCCTCCTCCTTTTTATTCTTCTTTTACTTCTTCTATTATTCTTTTTGTTCTTTTTCTCCTTATTATTATTGTTCTTCCTTTTCTTCTGCTTCTTCTTCTTGTTCTTCTTTTTCATCATCTTCTTCTTCTTCACCTTCTTCTTCTCCATCTTCTTCATGTTCCTTTTCTTCTTCTTACTCCTCCTCTTCTTCTTCTTCTTTTTCTTCTCTTCATTTTGTTCTTCTTTGTTTTCATCTTCTTCTTCTTTCTCTTCCTCTTCTTCATCTTCTATTTAATCTTCTCCATTATCTTCTTCTTCTTCTTCTTCTACTTCCTATTCTTCTTATTCTTCTTTTCTTATGCTTCTTCATCTTCTTATGCTTCCCCCTCATCCTCTTCTCCTTCTTCTTCTTCTTCTTCTTCTTCTTCTTCTTCTTCTTCTACTTCTTCTTCTTCTTTTTCTTATTCTTCTTTCTCTTCTTCTTATTCTTCTTCTTCCTGTTCCTCTTCTTCTTCCTCCTATTCACCTTCTTGTTCTATTTCTTGCTCTTCCACTTCTTCTTCTTATTCTTCTTCTTCTTCTTTTTATTCTACTTCTGCTTTTTCTTTTTCTTCTACTTCTCTTTCTTCTTCTTTTTCTTCTACTTCTCTTTCTTCTTCTTCTTCTTCTTCTTCTTCTCCTTCTCCTTCTCCTTCTTCTTCTTTTTCTTCTTCAATTTCTTCCTCCTCTTCTTCTTGTTCTTCTTCATATTCTTCTTCTTGTTCTTCTTCATATTCTTCTTCTTCTATTTCTTCTTTGTATTTCTTAATCCTTCCCTAAATCCTAATCTATAATGCCTAATCAATCCCTCACTAATCCCTAATCCTCAAATCCTAATTCTTAATCCATCCTTAGCCATAATTCCTAATCCTTAATCTCTAATCTCTATTCTCTAATCTCTAACCCTTAAACCCTAATCCCTAATACTTATTCAATAATCCTTAATCCCTAATCTATAATTTATAATTAATAATAATTAAATCCTAATCATTAATCCTTAGTCCTTAATTTGTAATCTAATCTTTTGTCCTAATTATAATGACTTAGTCTCCTACCCTTAATCTTTATCTCTAATTCCTAATCCTAAATCCCAAATCTCTAATCACTAATCTCTAATCATTAATCCCTGATCTTAATTTCTTAATTTTCAATCCCTAATCCTTATTACCTAACCTACAATCCTTAGTAACTAAACCCTATTACATGTTCCTTAATCCCTACTCTTTAATCTCTTATCCTCAATCTTGAAACCCTAATCCCTGATTGCTAATCCATAATCTCTAATCCCTTATCTTTTATCCCTAATCATTAATCCCTAAAACCTAATCTATAATCCCTAACTCCTATCCCTTAATCCCTAATCCATCTTTTCTTCCCCTTCATCTTCTTCTTGTCCCTCTTCTTCTCCCTCCTCTTCTTCTTCTTTCTGATCTTTTTCTTCTTTGTTTCTTCCTCTTCCTTATCTTCCTCTTCTTCTTCTAGTTCTTCCTCTTCTTCTTACTCTTCTTCTTCTTCTTACTCTTCTTCTCCTCCTTCTTCTTCATCTTCTTATTCTTTCTCTTTTTCTTCTTCTTCTTCCTCTTCTTCTTCTTCTTCTTATTCCTCTTCATTGTCTTCTTCTTCTTCTACTATTTCTTCTTTTGCTCTATCTTTTTCTCCTTCTTCTTCTTCTTCTTCTTCTTGAACTTCTTCTACTTCTTCTTCTTGTCTTTATTCTTGCTCTTCTTCTCCTTAATCCTTAACCCCTACTTGTGAATCATTAATCCATCCCTTCTTCCCCTTCAACATCTTCTCCTTCTTCCATTTGTTCTTTTTATTCTTCTTCCTCATCATCTTCTTCTCTCTCTTCCCCTTCTTTCTTAACTTCCTCTTATTCTATTTGTTCTTCTACTTCTTCCTTTTCCTCTTCTTCTTCTTCTTCTACTACTTCTTTCTAATCTTCTTCCTCTTCTTCTTCTTCTTCTTCTTCTTCTTCTTCTTCTTCTTCTGGTTCTTCTTTTCTTCTTCATCTTCTTGTTTTTTCCTTCATCTCCATTTTCTTCTTCTTCTTCTTCTTCTTGTTCTTCTTCTCTTTCCTCTTCTTCTTCATTCTTTTCTTCTACTTCTTTTTCTCCTCCTTTTCTTATTCTTCTTCTTCCTTTTCTTCTTTTACTTCTACTTCATCTTCTTCTTTTCTTCTTCTTCTTGTTCATCTCTTTCTTCCCCTTTTTCTATTTCTTCTTCTTTATCTTTTTCTCCATTTTCTTCTTCTTCTTCTCCTTCTCCTTCTCCTTCTCCTTGTCCTTTTCCTTCTCTTTCTCCTTTTACTTCTGTCTCCTTCTCCTTAACCTTCTCCTTCTCTCTCTCGTTCACATTCTCCTTTTCCAGCTTCACCAAGTCCTTCTCCTTCTCCTTCTTCTTCTTCCTTTTTCTTCTTTTTCTTCGTCTTTTCTCCTTCTTTTTCCACTACTTCATCTTCTACTTCTTTTCTTCTTTTTGTTGTTGTTGTTCTTCTTCTTCTTCTTTTTTATTTTTTCCTCTTCTTTTTCCCCTTCTTCTTTTTCCTCTTCTTCTCCTTCATCTTTTTCTTCTATTTCTTCTTCTTCTTCTTCTTCTTCATTCTTTTCTCCTTTTTCTTGTTCTTCTTCTTTGTCTTCATCTTTTTCTTTTTCTTATTCTTATTCTTCTTGTTCCTCTTCCTCTGCTTCTCCCTCTTGTTCTTCTTCGTCTTTTATTTCTTATTCTTACACTTCTTCTTCATCTTCCTCTTATTTTTCTTCTACTTCTTCTTCTCCTTTTTCTTCCTCTTCTTTTTCTCCTTCTCCTTCTTCTTCTTTTTCTTCATCTTCTTTTCTACTACTTCTCCTTCTTCTTCTTCTTCTTCTTCTTCTTCTTCTTCTTATTCTTCTTCTTCTTCTCGTTCTTCTTTATAATCCTTAATCATTATTTCCTAATCCCTAATCTATAATGCCTAATCCATCCCTCCCTAAACCGTAATCTTTAATCCTCAAACCCTAATCTCTAATCCATAATTTCTAATCCTTAATCCCAAAACTATAACCCCTAATCTCGAATGCCTAAACCCAAATCATTAATACTTAATCCCTAATCCTTAATCCAAAATCAATAGTCAATAAATCCTATTTCTTAATACCTAATCCCTAATCTTTAATCTTGAACCTTTAATCCTTAATCTATAGTCCTTAATCCTTAATCCTAATTGTAATTGATTAATCTCTTATCCTTAATCCTTAATCTCTAATTCTTAATCCTAAATCTCAAATCCCTAGTCACTAATCTCTAATCCTTAATCCCTAATCTTAATTACCTAATTTGTAATCCCTATTCCTTAATACCTAACTGACAATTCTTACTAATTAAACTGTTAATTAATAATCCCAAATCCCTAATTCATAGTACTTATTTCTTGATCCCTACTTGTTAATCCATTATTCTTAATCCCTAAACCTTAATCCTTATTTGCTAATCCATAATCTTTAATCTCTAATCTCTAATCTCGAATCAATTAATCCCAAATCCCTAATCCTTAATCTCTCACACCTAAACACTAATCCCTAAACCTAATCCCTTATACCACTTTTCTTCCCCTTCTTCTTCTTTTTCTTTCTCTTCTTCTTCTTCTTCTTCTTTCTCATCTTCTTATTTTTCTTCTTCTTCTTCCTCATCTTTCACTTCTTCTTCTTGTTCTTCTTCTTCTTCCTCCTCTTCCTCTCCTTCTTCTTCATCTCCATCTTCCTCTTCTTCTCCTTCATCTTCTTCTTCTTCTCCTTCATCTTCTTCTTCTTCTTCTTCTTATTCTTCTTCTTCCTCTTCTTCTTTTTCTTCTTATTCCTCTTCTCATTCTTCTTTGTTTTCTTCTTCTTCTTCTTCTTCTTCTTCTTCTGCTACTTCTTCCCCTTCTTCTTCTTCTTCTTGTTTTTCGACTTTTGGGTCTTATAATTTTTCCTCTTCTTCTACCTCTTCCTCTTCTACTCCTACTTCTTTCTCTTCTTCTTTTTTTTCTTATTCTAATTCGTCTTCTCCTCCTCTTCTTCTTCTTCTACTTCTTCTGCTACTTCTCCTTCTTCTTCTTTATCTTTTCTTCTTCTTCTTTTTCTACTTTTTTCGTCTTCTCCTTTCTCCTCTTCTTCTACCTCTTCTTCTTTTACTCCTTCTTCTTCTACTTTTTTATCTTCTTCTTCTTCTTCTTCTCCCTCTTCTTCTTATTCTGCTTCCGATTCATCTTCCACTTCTTCTTCTTCTTTTTCATCTTCAAGAACTTCTTCTACCTCTTATTCTTGTTCTTCTGCTTCCTCTTCTTCTTTTTTATCTCTCTAATCCCTAACCCATGATCACTAATCCCTAATCCATCTCTTCTTCCTCTTTCTTTTCTTCTTCTTCCTCTTCCCTTTCCTCCTCATCTTCCTTTACTTCATTTTCTTCTTCTTCTTCTTCCAGCTCTTCTTGTTCTTGTTCTTCATCTTCTTCATCCTCTTCTTCTTCTTCTTCTTCTTCTTCTTCCTCCTCTTCTACTTTTTGTTTTCTTCTTCTTCTTCTTCTTCTTCTTCTCCTCCTTCCTCTTCTTCAGTATCACATTCTTCTTCTTCTTTTCTCCTTTTTTTTCTTGTTGTTCTTCTTCCTTTTCTTCTTCCCCTTCTTCTTCTTCTTCTTCTTCTTCTATTTCTTCTTCTTATTATTCTTCTTCCTTTTGTTCTACTTTTTCTTCTTCTTCTTCTTCTTCTTCTTATCCTCCTTCTCCTTCCTCTTCTCCTTCTTCTGCTTATCTTTCTCCTAATCCTTCTCCTTGTCCTTCACCTTCCACTTCTCCATCTCCTTCTAATTGACATCCGCTTTCTCCTTCTCTTTCTCTTTCTTCCTTTCCTTCTTCTCTTTCTCCTACTTCTTATTTTTCTTCTTCTTCTTCTTCACTTTCTTTTTCTTCAAGTTCTTCTTCATAATCCTTAATCCTTATTCCTTAATCCCTACTCCTTAATTCGTCCCTCCCAAATCTTTAATCCCTAATCCCTAATCCCTAATCTATAATGCTTAATCCATCCCTTTCTTATCTCTAATCAACCTTTAATCCATAATTCCTAAACCTTAATCCCTAATCTCTAATCCTTAATCTCTATTCCCTAAACCCAAATCCCTAATACCTAAACACAAGTCTTAATCCTTAATATCTAATCACTAAGATCTAATCCATAACCCTTATTCCCTAATCTATAATTGCTAATCCTAATTAAAATTACTTAATCTTTAATCCCTAATCTTGAATTCTAAATCCCTGATAACTAATCTCTAATACTAAATTCTTAATCTTGATTTTCCTAATCCATAATCCCTAAACCTTAATATCTAATTCATAATCCTTAGTAATTAATCACTTAATCGTTAATCCCTAATGCCTAATCCTTTAATGTTAATCCTTTATTCCTTAATCCCTAATCCTGATTACTTATTCATTAATCCCTACTCTGTAATCCTTTATCCATAATCCTAAGACCCTAATCCTTAATTAGTAATCCATAATCCAGAATCCCTAATCAATAATTCCTAATCCTTAATCCCTAACAACTTATCTATTATCCTTAACCCCTAATCCTTAACCCTTAATCCTTAATCCCTAATCCATCTTTTCTTCCCCTTCTTCTTCTTCCTATTCTTCTTCCTCTTCTTCTTCTTCTTCCACTTCCTCTTCTCCTTCTTCCTTATAATCTTCTTCTTCTTCCTCTTCTTCCTCATCTTCTGCTTCTTCTTCTTGTTCTTCCTTTTCTTCTTCTTCCTCTTCTTCTTCATCTTCCTCTTCTTCTTCTTCTTCTTCTTCTTCTTCTACTTCTTTGTCTTCTCTTGTCTTCTTCTTGTTGTTCTTCTAGTTTTTCTTTTTCTCCATCTTCTTTTTTTGTTCTTCTTCTTCCTCTTCTTCTTCTTTTCTTGTTCTTCTTCTTTTCTTGTTCTTCTTCTTCTCCTTCTTCTTTTATCACTTCTTTTATTTCTTCTTCTTCTACTTCATCATCATCTTCTTCTTCTTCTTTCTTCTTCTTCTTCTCTTTGTCTTTCTTCTCCTTTTCTTCTTCTCTTTATCTTTCTCCTTCTCCTTCTCCTTCCTCTATTTCTTTTTCTACTTCCCCATAATCCTTAATCCCTTATCTTAATCATAATCACTTAATCTCTAATCCCTAACCCCTAATCTCTAACACCTATTCCTAATTTTGAAATCCCAAATCACTAATCCCTAATGCTTAATCTCTAAACCTTAATCCTTAATTTCTTTTTCTTAATCCATAATCCTCAATCTTAAATCCTTAACCTTTAATAATTAATCCCTTAATCTTTAATCCTTAATCCCAAATCCCTAATCATAAATCCCTTCATCCCTAGTTCTTAATTCATAATCCTTAATCCCTAATCCCTTTCACTTATTCCCTAATCAATTCTGAATTTTTGTAATCTTTAATCCCTAAATCACAATCCCTAATTACTAATCCATAATTCTTAATCTAATCTTTTATCCCTAATCCCTAATACCTAATCTTTAGTACCTATTCCTAATTTTGAAATCCCAAATCACTAATCCTTAAATCTTAATACTTAACCTTAATCCTTAATTCCATTATCCTAATCCAAAATCCTTAATCCTATATCCTTAACTTTTAATAATTAATCCCTTAATCCTTAATGCCAAATCCCTAATCATTAATCCCTTCATCCCTAGTTCCTAATTAATAATCCTTAATCCCTAATCCTTTTCACCTATTCCTTAATCCATACTCCTGAATTTGTAATCGTTAATCCCTAATTAGTATCCATAATCCTTAATCTCTAATCTTTTATCTCTTATCCTTAATACCTAATATCAAATCCTTCCCTCTTTAATCTCTAATACTTAATAACTATTCTCTAATCCTCAATTCCTCTCTCCCTAATCAATAATCTGTATTCCAAAATTCATAATCCCTTCTTTCTTAATCCATAATCCCTAGTCCTTAATCCTAATTATAATTGCTTAATCTATAATCTTAATCACTAATCTCTAATCTTGAATTCCTAATAACTAATCCCTAGTCCCTTCTTCCTCTTCTTTTTCTTCTTCTTCCTCTTCTTCGTCCTCTTCTTCTTCTACTTCCTCTTATTCTTCTTCCTCTTCTTTTACTTCTTCCTTTTCTTCTCCTTCTTCTTCTTCCTCTTCTTCTTCTTCCCTTTCTTTTTTTTCTCCTTCTTCTTTCTCTTCTTCTTCCTCTTCTACCTCTTTCTCTTCTTCTTCTTCCCTTTCTTCTTCCTCTTCTTCTTCTACTTCTTCTTCTTCTTCTTCTACTTCTACCTCTTTCTCTTCTGCTTCTTCCCCTTCTTCTTCCTCTTCTTCTTCTACTTCTTCTTCTTCTTCTTCCTCTTCTTCGACTTCTTCTTTTTCTTCTCTTTCTTCTACTTCATCTTCTTCCTCTTCTTCTTCTTCTCTTTCTTTTTCTTTCTCCTTCTTTTCTTGTTCTTCTTCTTCCTCTTCTTCTTCCTCATCTACCTCTTAATCACTAATCTCTAATCCCTATTACCTAATATCTAATCATTAATCCCTAATTCTTAATCCATCCTCAATCCATAATCTCTAATCCTTAATTCCTAATCTCTAATCCTTAATCTCTATGTCCTAAACCCTAATCTCTAATACCTAATCTCTAACTCTTAATCTATTATCGATAATCTTGAATCCTTAATTTCTAAACTCTAAACCCTAATCCCTAATCCTTAAACCCTAGTCCCTAATACCTGATCCCTAATCTCTAATTTATATTCCATATTCCCTAATCCATATTCTCTAATCGATTATCCTTAATTCTAAATCCCTAATCCTTAAGTCCTAATGCCTTATCCCTAATCCTTATCCTTAATTCTAATAACTTAATCTCTAATCTTTAATTCTTATTCTCTAATATATAATCCTGAATCCTTATTCCATAATCACTAATCTTTAATCCCTAATTTTTATTTCCTAATCTATAATCATAAATCCTAAAACCTAATTGCCAATCCTTAAAGTTTAATCCCTTTATCCTTAATTATTAATCCCTAATCTCTAATCATTTATCCCTTCAGCCGTAATCCTTAACCTTAATCTGTAATCCCTAATCATTAATCCCTTATCTTTATTACTTATTTCTTAATCCTTACCCTTAATCCTTAATCCCTAATCCCTTATTAATAATCCTTAATCCCTAATTTTTAATCACTAATCCATAATTCGTAATTCCTAACCTTTAATCCCTAACACTTAAATCACATATCCCTATATTCTTAATCCTTAATCCCTAATTCTTATCCCCTAATCCTTTTCTTCTTTTTTTGTTCTACTTCTTCCTTCTTCTTTCTCCCACTTCTTCTACCTCTCCTCCTTCCTAATCCTAATCTCTACTCCCTAATCCATAATCCTTAATTCTTATACTATAATCCCTAATTGCTAATCCATAATCTTTAATCTTTAAACTTTAATCATTAATCTTTAATCCCTAATCCCAAATCTATAATGCATAATATCTAATCCCTCTCACCCTAATCTCTAATCCATAATCCTTAATACCTGATCTCTAATCCCCAATCCCTCCCACCTTATACGTAATCTATATTCCCTAATCCCTAATACCAAATCTCTACCTCTTTAACTCCTAAACCCTAACTCCTAATCCCTAATTTCTAAATCTTAATCTCTAATTATTAACTCATAAATCGTGAATTTTTAATTCCAAATACCTCCCTCGTTAATCTTTAATCCATATTCTGAGATGTCTAATCCTGAATCCTTTACTCCATAATCCCTAATCCATAATTCTTAATTCCTAATCCTTAACCCCTAATCCCTTATCTGTCCCTTTTTCCTCTTCTTCTTCCGCTTTGACTACTATTACTACTTCTTCTTCTTCTTCCTCTTCCTCTTCTTCTTCTTCTTTCTCTTCTTCCTTATCTTCCTCTTCTTTTTCTTCTTCTCCTTCTTCCTATTCCACTTCTTCTTCTTCCACTTCTTTTTTTTCTTCTTATTCCTCGTCTTCTTCTTCTACTTCTCTGCTTCCTCTTGCTCTTTTTCCTCTTCTTCTACTTGTTCTTGTTCTTGTTCTTCTTCTCCTCCTCCTCCTCCTTTTTCTTCATCTTCTTCTTCCACTTTTATTTCTTCTTTTTCTTCTTCTACTTCTTCTCCTTCTCCTTCTTCTTTTACTTCTTTTTTTACTTCTTATTCTTATTCGTCTTCTTCATCTTCTTCTTCCTCACTTCTTTTTGTTCTTCTTCTTTTGCTTCTTCATTTCCTCTTCTTCTTCATGAACTTCACCTTGTTCTTCTTCTTCTTCTTCTTACTCTTTTCTTTCTCACACTTCTTCTTCTTCCTCTTCTTTTGCTTCAACTTCTTTTCTCCCACCTCTTCTTCCTTTTCTCCTACTTCTTCTTTTCTTTCTTCTTCTTCTTCTTCCTCACTTTCGTCATCTTCTTCTTCTTCCTCTTCTTCTTCATCATCTTCTTCTTCTTCTTCTTCTTCTTCTTCTTCTTCTTCCTCTTCTTATTCTTCTCCTCCTCCTCCTCCTTCTTCTTTTTCTTCTTCCTCTTCCACTTCTTCTTGTTCTCCTTCTTTCTAATCCTTAATCAATATTCCCTAATCCCTACCCCTTAATCCCTCTGTCCTTAATCTCTTATCCATAAATTTGTAATCCCCAATCACTAATCCCTAAGATTTATTCCCTACTCGCCAATCACTTCTCATTCTTGTTCTTCTTGTCCTTCTTCTTCTTCTTCTTCTTCTTCTTCCACTTCCTCTTCTTCTTCTTCTTCTTCTTCTACTACTTTTTCTTGTTCTTCTTCTTCTACTTCTACTTCTTTTTTTGTTTCTTCTTTTGTTGTTTTTTTTCTTCCTTTTCTTCTTCCTCTTCTTGTTCATCGTCTTTTTCTTGTTCTTGTTCTTGTTCTTGTTCTTGTTCTTCTTCTTCTTCTTCTTCTTCTCCTTCATCTTCTCCTCTATCTCCTACTAGTCTTACTCCTTCTCCTTCTCCTTCTTATTCTCCTTCTCCTTCTCCATCACCTTTTTCATCTCCTTCTCCTTTTCCTTCTCCTTCTCCTCCTCCACCTTCTTCTTCTTCTTCTTCTTCTTCTTCTTCTTCTTCTTCTTTCTTCATCCTTCTTTCTTCCTACATCTTCCTTCCACTTTCCTTCTTCCTTCTTTCTTTCTTCCTCTTTCTTCATTCTTCTTTCTTCTTTCTTCTTTATTTTCCTCTTCTTCTTTGTATTCTTTTTCTCCTTCTTTTTCTTATTCTTGTTCCTCTTCTTCTTCTTCCTTCTAACTCCTTCCTTCTTCTTTCTTCCTTCTTTTTTCTTCTTCCTTATTCCTTCTCCATGGTCCTTAATCCCTAATCCTTAATCCTTAATCACTAATCCATCCTTAATTCCAAATCCTTAACCCTTAATTTCTAATCCCTATTCTTTAATCACTAAACCATAATCCCTAACACCTAATTCCTATCCTTAATCCCTAATCTATAATCTATAATCTTTAATCTCTAATATGTAATCCTTAATCCCAAAACTTTATTCCATAATCTCTAAACCCTAATCCATAATACCTAATTATTAATCCTTAATCCTCAATCTATAATTTATAATCCTTAATTCCTAATCTTAATCATGATCCTTAATCTACAATACTTAATCCTGAATCTCAAATCCTTACTCACTTATCTCGAATCCCTAACTCTTATTCCATAATATATAATCCCTAATCTTAAATCCTTAATCCTGAATAATTAATCCCTTAATCTTTAATCCTTAATCCCTAATCATGAATCATTAATTCCTTCATCTCAAATCTTTAGTCTATGATACTTAATCCTTAATCCCTAATTATTATTACTTATTCTGTAATGCCTACTCATTAATCCATAATTCTTAATTTCTAAACGCTAATCTCTAATCCATAATCCCTAATGTTTAATACCAAATCCCTCCCTTCCTAAAACCTAATCACTAATCCTTAATATTTCTCTAATCCTCAATCCCTACCTCCCTAATCTATAATTCGTATTCCCTAATCCCTAATCACATCCTCCTTAATCCATAATCTAACCCCAAATACCTAATCCAACTCTTCATCCTCTTCTTCTTCTTCTTCCTCTTCTTCATATTGTTCTTCTTCTTCTTCTTATTCTTCTTCTTCTTCCTTATCTTCTTTTTCTTCTTCCTCTTCTTCTTTATCTTCCTCTTCCTCTTTTTCTTTTACTTCTTCCTCCTTTTCTTCTTCTTCTCCATCATCCCCTTCTTCTTCTTCTTCTTCTTGCTTTTCTTACTCTTCTACTTCTTCGTCTTCTTCTTCTTCTTCTTCTTCTTCCTCCTCCTCCTGTTCTTCCTGCTCTTCTTTTTCTTCTTCTCCTTCTTTTCTTATTCTTCTTCTTCCTATTCTTCTTCTTCTTCTTCTTCTGCTATTTCTTCTTCTTCTTATTCTTCTTCTACTACTTCTTCTTCTTCTTATTCTTATTCTTTTTTTCTTCTCCTTCTCCTTCTCCTTATCTTTCTCCCTCTGGTTCTCCTTTTCATTCTCTTTTTTTGTCTCCTACTCCTTCTCCATTTCCTTCATTTTCCTCTTCTCTTTCTCCTTCACCTTCTGCCCCTCCTCTTCATTCTCCTTCTCCTTTTCCTTCTTCTTTTTCTTCTTCTTCCTTCTTTCTTCTTTTTTTCATTCTTCTTTCTACTTTCTTCTTTCTTCTTTCCTTCTTCCTCCTTCCTTCTTCCTTCCTCCTTCCTTTTTCCTTTTTCATTCTTCCTTCTTTTTTATTCTTTCTCTTTGTCTTCTGCTTCTTCTTCTTCTTTTTTTACTTCTACTTCTTTATCTTCATCATCTTCTTCTTCTTCCTCCTCTTCTTTGTCTTTATCTTCTTCTTCTTCTTCTTCTACATCTTCTTTTCTTCTTCTTCTTCTTCTTCTTCTTCTTCCTCTTGTTCTTTTTCTTCTTCCTCATCATCATCATCATCTTCTTCTTCTTCTTCTTTTATTTCTTCTTATTCTTCTTTTACTACTTTTTCTTCTTCTTCTTCTTCTACTTCTCCTTCTCATTTTCCTTCTTCATCTCTTTCACTTACCTCTTATCCTTCTTCTTCTCCTTCTTCTTCACCTTGTCCTACACCTTCTCCTCATCCTCCATCTCCTTTTCCTTCTCCTTCTTCTTCTTCTTCTTCTTCCTTCTTTCTTCTTTCTTCATTCTTCTCTCTACTTTCTTCTTTCTTCTTTATTCTTCTTTTTTCCTTCTTCCTTCTTCCTTCCACCTTCCTTCTTCCTTCTTCCTTCCTTCTTCTTCTTTATCTTTATTCTCTCTTCTTCTTCCTATTCTACTTCTTCTCTTTCTCTTTTTTCCACTTCTTCTTGCTCCTTTTCTTCTTCTTCTTTCTTCCTTATTCTTTCTTCCTTATTCTTTCTTCCTTCATCTTCTTCTATCTTTCTTCTTCCAAATTCTGTCTCCCTAATCCCTAATCACTAATCCTTAATCCTTAATCTATCCTTAATCTTTAATCCCTAACCTTTAATCCATAACTTCTAATCGCAAAAACTAATCCCTAAATACTAATCCATCAGCCCTAATAACTAATCCCAAATCTATAATCAATAATACCTAATCTTTAGTCCTTAAT
>JAIUJO010000022.1:1022998-1052447 GCA_023846275.1 Vanilla planifolia
TTTCTCTTCTCGCTCTTCTTCTCCTTCTGTTTCTTCTTATTGTCCTTCCTCTTCTTCATCTTCCTCAGCTTCTTCTTCTCCTTCCTCTTCCTCTTCTTCTTCTTTCCCCTTCTTCTTTTTCTTTTACTCCTAATTGTTGTTCAACTTCTTCTTCTTCTTCTTCATCTCCTTCCTCTTCTTTTTTCGCTTCTTCTTCTTCTTTCTCTTTTTCTTCTCAATTTTCCTCGTCGCCTTCATCATGTTCTTCTTCCTCTTCTTCATCTTCTTCTTATTCGACTTCTGATTCTTCTTCTCCTTCTTCTTCTTCTTCTTTTTCTTCTTCTTCTTCTTCTTTTTCCTCGTCTCCTTCGTCCTCTTCTACTTCCTCTTCTTCTCCTTTTCTTATTTTTCCTCTTCTTCTTCTTCTCCTTCTTCTTCCTCTTCTAACTGTACTTCCTCTTCTTCTTCCCCTTCTTCTTTTTCTTCTTCTCCTTCTTCTTCTTTTTCTTTTTCTTCTTCTTTTCTTCTTCTTTTTCTTCCTTTTCCTTTTCTTCTTCTTTTTATTCTTCTTCTTTTTCTTCTTCTTCTTTAGATTCTTCTACTTCTTATTATTATTCTTCTTCCTTTTCTTTATCATCTTCCTTTTCTTCCTCTTCTTCCACTTCAACTAACCCTTCATCCTCTTCTTTTTCTTCTACTTCATCACCTTCTTCGTCTTCTTCTTCCACTCTTCTTCTTCTTCTTCTTCTTGCATTTCTTCTACTCCATCCTTATCTTCTTCATCTTCTTCTTCTTCTTCTTCCTCATCTTTATCTTTTTCTTCTTCTTCTTCCTCTTCTTCTTCTTCTTCTTCTTCTTCTTCCTCTTCTTCTTCTGCATCTTATTCCTTTTCTTATTATTCTTTTTCTTCTTCCTCATCCTCCACCTCCTCCACCATCTCCTCGTCGTCTATCTCCTTTTCCTTCTTCTTTTTCTTCCTTCCTTCTTTCTTCATTATTCTTTCCTTCTCGATACTTTCTTATTTCTTCTTTATTCTTTCTTCTTCTTTCTTCCTTCTTCCTTCTTCCTTCATCCTTCCTTCTTCCTTCTTCCTTCTTCCTTCTTTCTTCTTCTTTCTTCTTTGTCCTTTCCCTTCTTCTCCTGCTTCTTCTTCTCTACTTTCTTCTTTTTCCTCTTCTTCTTCTTCTTTCTTCCTTATTCTTTCTATCATTTATCTTCTCCCAAACCCTTAATTTCTTATCTTTAATCTCTAATCTATCCTTAATCTTTAATCCTTAATCTTTTTTCCCTAGCTTCTAATTATAGAACTCTACTCCCTAAACCTGACTACTTCATCCCTAAAAACTAATCCGTAATCTATAATCAATAATTCATAATCTTTAATCCCAAATACCTAATCCTTAATCGCTAATCCATAAACCTTAATCCCTTTTCTAATCTTAATCCCAATCCCTTAATCTTAAATCCTTATTCCTTTATCCTTAATACTAAAATTTTACATCCCTAATCTTCGATCCCTGCATCCTTAATCCGTAATCAACAATCCCTAATCCCTAACCCCTAATCAGTAATAAATAATCCATCTCTTCTACCTTTTCTTCTTCTTCTTCATCTACTTCTTCCTCTTTTTCTTCTTCTTCCTCTTTTTCTTCTTCTTCCTCCTCCTCATCTTCTTCTTCTTCATCCTCTTCTTCCTCTTCATTTCTTCTTCTTCTTGTTGTTCTTCTTCTTCTTCATCATCTTCTTCTTCTACTTCCTCTTCTTCTTCTTCTTCTTCTTCTTCTTATTCTTCTTCTTCTTCTTCTTCTTCATCACCTTTTTTTTACTTCTTCTTTTTCTTCTTCTTCAACTTCTTCTGCTTCCTCTTCTTCTTCTTCCCTTCTCCTCCTTCTTCTTCTCCTCCTTTTTCTTCTTCTCTTGTTATTCTTCACCCTCTTATTCTTCCTTTTCTTCTTCTTCTTCTTCTTCTTCCTCTCCTTCTCCTTCTTCTTCTCCATCTCTTTCTCCTTGTATTTCTTCCTCTACTTCTCCTTCTCCTTCTTTTTCTCCTTCTCCATCCCTTTTTGCTTCGCCTTCTCCTTCTCCTTCTCTCACTCTTTCTACATGTCCACCTTCTTCTCCTTCTCCTTCTTCTTCTTCTTCTTTTTCTTCTTCTTCTTTCTTCTTTCTTTTTTCTTCTTTCTTTTTTCTCTTTTCTTTATTCTTCTTCCTTCTTCTTTCTTCCTTCTTGCTTCTTCCTTGCTCGATCATTTTACCCTTTTCTTTCTTCATTCTTCTTTCTTCTTTCTTTCTTCGTCTTTTTTCTTTCTTCTTTACTTTTCCTCTGCTTCTTCTTCTCCTTCTTCTTCTTCTCTTTCTTCCTCCTCTTCTTTCTTCTTCCTCTTCTTCTTCTTCTTCTACTTCTCCTTCTTCTTTTTGTTATTATTATTATTACTATTGTTATTGTTATTCCTCTTCTCCCATTCTTGTTCTTTTTCTTGTTTTCCTACTTGTTCTTCCTCTTCTTCTATTTCTTGCTCTTCTTCCTCATCCTCTTCTTCTACTTCTTATTCTTCTTCTTCTTCTTCTTCTTTTCCTTCTTGTACTTCCTCATCATCATCATCTTCTTCTTCTTCCCAATTTTTCCACTTCTTCCTTTTCTTATTCTTCCTTTTCTTCTAGATATTTTTTTGCATGTTTCTACTCCTTTTGATCTACTTCCTCCTATCACTCTTCTTCCCCTTCTTCTCCTCCCTATTTTTCTCCTTCCCCTTCTTCCTCTTCTTCTTCTTCCACTTCTTCTTCTTCTTCTTTGTCGACTTCTTTTTCTTCCTATTCTTCTTCTTCTTCTTTCTCTTTTTATTCATCTTCAATTTCTTCTTCTACTTCTTCTTCTTCCTCCTCTTCCTCTTCTTCTTTTTCTTCTTCCTCTTCTTCTTCTTTTGCTGCTTCTTCTTCCTCCTCTTCTCCTCTTCTACTTCTTCTTCCTCCTCCTCTACTCTTCTTCTACTTCTTCTTCTTCTTCTTCTTCTTCTTCTACTATTACTACTACTTCTTCTTCATCCTCCTCTTTCTATTCTACCACTTCTTCTTCTCCTTCCATTTATTCATCTTCCTATTTTTTTCTTCTCCTTTCCCTTCGTATTCTACTTCCTCTTCTTCTTCCCTTTCTACTTCTTTTTCTTCTTCTTCTTCTTCTAAATGAACTTTCTCATCTTCTTCTTCCTCTTCTGTTTCTTCTTCTTTTTACTCCACTTCTTTCTCTTCTTCACCTTCTTCCTATTCTTCTTCCACTTCTTCTTCTTCTTCGTCTTCTTCCACTTCTTCTTCTCCTTCATCCTTATCTTCTTCATCTTCTTCTTCCTCTTCTTCCTTATGTTCGTCTTGTTCTTCTTCTTCTTTTAGTTCTTCCTCTTCTTCTTCATTTTTTTCTTCTTCCTTTTCTTCTTCATCATCTTATTCTTCTCCTTCTTCTTCTTCTTCCACCTCCTCCTCTCCTTCTTCATCTTCTTCTTCTACTAATACTACTTTTTTCCTCTTTTCCTTCTTCCACTTCTTCTTCTTCATCATCTTCTTCTTCTTCTTCTACGACTACTACTACTTCTTCGTCTTCTTCCCCGTATTTCTCTTCTCCCTCTTCTTCTCCTTCCTTTTCTTCTTGTTCTCATTCATCTTCTTCATCTTCCCCTCCTTTTTCTTCTCCATCCTCTTCCTCTTCTTCTTCTTCCCATTCTTCTTCTTTTTCTCCTTCTTCTTCTTTTTCTTCTTCTTCTAATTGTTTTTCAACTTCTTCTTCTTCTTCTTCTTCTTCTTAATCTCCTTCCTCTTCTTTTTTCACTTCTTCTTCTTTCTCTTTTTCTTCTCCATTTTCCTCGTGGTTTTTATCATGTTCTTCTTCCTCTTCTTCATCTACTTCTTATTCCATTTTTGATTCTTCTTCTCCTTCTTCTTCTTCTTTTTCTTCTTCTTCTTCTTCTTCTTCTTCTTCCTTGTCTCCTTCATCCTCTTGTACTTCTTCTTCATCTTTTCTTACTTTTCCTCTTCTTCTTCTTCTCCTTCTTTTTCCTCTTCTAATTGTACTTCCTCTTCTTCTTCCCCTTCTTCTTCTTATTCTTCTTCTCGTTCTTCTTTTTCTTTTTCTTCTTCTTTTCTTCTTCTTCTAAGTGATCTTCTTCTTCTTCTTCTTCCTTTTCTTTTCTTTCTTTTTATTCTTCTTCTTTTTCTTCTTCTTCTTTAGATTCTTCTAGTTCTTATTATTCTTCTTCTTCTTCCTTTTCTTTTCCATCTTTCTTTTCTTCTTCTTCTTCTAGTTCAATTAACCCTTCATCCTCTGCTTTTTCTTTTTCTTCATCACCTTCTTCGTCTTCTTCTTCCACTTCTTCTTCTTCTTCTTGCATTTCTTCTACTCCTTCCTTATCTTCTTCATCTGCTTCTTCTTCTTCTTCCTCTTCTTTATCTTTTTCTTCTTCTTCTTCTTCTTCTTCTTTTTCTTCTTCCTCTTCTTCTTCTACATCTTATTCCTCTTCTTATTCTTCTTCTTCTTCCTCCTCATCCTCCAACTCCACCACCTTCTATATCCTTTTCCTTCTCCTTCTTCTTCTTCTTCTTCTTCCTTCCTTCTTCATTATTCTTTCTACTCTATACTTTCTTCTTTCTTCTTTATTCTTTCTTCTTCTCTCTTCCTTCTTCCTTCTTCCTTCGTCCTTCCTTCTTCCTTCTTCCTTCTTCCTTCCTTCTTCTTCTTCTTTCTCTTCTTCTTCTTCTTTTCTTCTTCTTTTTCTTCGTTTTTATCTTCTTCTTCTCCTTCATCTTCTTCTCTTTCACCTTCTTATTCACTCCTTTCTTCTACTTTTTTTCTCCTTCTTCTTCTTCATTTTCTACTTCGCCTTCTTCTTCTTCCACTTCTTCTTCCACTTCTTCTTCTTCTTCTTTTCCTTTTTCCACAACTTCTTCTTTTTCTTCTTCTTATTCTTCTTCTTCTTCTTCATCATCTTCTTCTACAACTATTTCTTCTTCAACTACTTCTTCTTTTTCTTCTACTTTTCGTTCTCCTTCTGCTTCTCCTTCTCCTTCTGCTTTTACTTCTCTATCTCCTTCTTCTTCTCCTTCTCCTTCTCCTTCTCCTTCTCTTACTCCTCCTTCTCCACATCCTTGTTCTCCTTCTCCTTCTTCTTCATTTTCTTTTTCTACTTCTTCATCTTCTTCTCCATCTTCTCCCTCTTCTTCTTTTACCTCTTCTTTTCTTTTTTTGCTCTTCTTTTTCTTCTTCATTTTCTTCTTCCTCTTCTTCTTCTAATTTTCCTCATACTTTTTCTTCTTATTCTTCTTCTTCTTCCTTTTCTTCTTTGTCTCTATATTTTTCTTCTCCTTCTCCTTCTACTTCTTCATCTTCTCCTTCATCATCGTCTCCTTTTTCTTCTTGGTCTTGTTATTATTATTAGTCGTGTTCCTGTTCTTTTCCTCTTCTACTTGTTTTTCCTCATCTTCTTCCTCCTATTCTTCTTCCACTTTTATTTCTTTTTCTTCTTCTTCTTCTTCTTCTTCTTCTTCTTCCTCTTCTTCTTCTTCTTCTCCTTCTTCTTCTTCTTCTTCTTCTCCTTCTTCTTCACTTCTTCTTCTTCATCTTCTTCTCTTTCTCCTTCTTCTTCTTCTTCTTCTTCTTCTTCTTCTTCTACTTCTTCTTCTCTTTCTTCTTCCTCTATTTTTTCTTTTTTTTCTCTTCTTCTTCATCTATTTCTTCTTCATCTTCTTCTTCTAGTTTTTCTTCTTCTTCTTCTTCGTCTTCTTCTTCTTCTCCTTTTCCTTCTCCATCTGCTTCTCCTTCTTCTTCTAGTTCTCTATCTCCTTCTCGATATCCTTCTCCTACTCATTCTCCTTCTCGTTCTCCTTCTCGTTCTCCTCCTTCTCGATGTCTTCCTTCTCCATCTCCTTCTTCTTCCTTTTCTTCTTCTTCTTCTTCATTTTTTTCTCCTTCTTCTCCCTCTTCTTCTAAAACATCTTCTCTTCTTCTATTTGTTCTTCTTCTTCTTCTTCTTCAACTTCTTTTTTTTCTTCTTCATGTTCTAATTTCTCCTCTTCTTTTTCCTCCTCTTCTTCTTCTTCTTGTTCTCCATCTTTTTCTTCTCATTTTTCTTCTTCTTCTTCTCCTTCATCTTCTTCTCCTTTTTCTTCTTCTTCTTCTTGTTCGTCTTCTTCTTCTTATTCTTATTCTACTTGTTCCTCTTTTTCTTCTTTTTCCTCTTCTTCTTCCTCCTATATGTTCTTCCTGTTTCGTTTTTTTTCTTCCCGTCTTCTTCTTCTTCTTCTTCTTGTACTTCTTCCTCTTGTTCTTCTTCTGCTTCTCTTCTTCTATCTTCTTCTTCTTCTTCTTCTTCTTCTCCTTCTTCTTCTCCTTCTCCTTCTCTTTCTTCTTCTTCTTGTTCTTTTTTTTTCTTTGTCTTCTTTTTCTTCTACTTCTTCTTCATCTTCAACATCTTCTTCTTCTTTTTCTTCTTCATCTTGTTTTTCTTCTTATTCTTTTTTTTCATCTTCTTCTTCTTGTCGTTCTTCTTCATAGTCTTTAATCATTATTCCTTGATCCCAAATCTAGATGCCTAATCCATCCATTCCTAATTCTTAATTCCTAATCCTCGAACCCTATATTCCATCCTTAAACCATAATTTTTAATCCTTAATCCTTAGTTCTTAATCCATAATCCCAAAACCCTAATTCCTAATACTTAATACTTAATCTTTAATCCCTAAGCTATAATCCATAATCATTAATCCTTAATCTCTAATCATTAATCTCTAATTCTTAATCCTTAATCCTTAAACTATAATCTCTAATCCTTAATCCTAATAATAATAGCTTAATCTTCTCCCTAATCCCTAATCTCTATTTCCAAATTTTAAATCTCGAATCCCTAATCACTAATCTCTAATCCTTAATTCCAAATCTCAATAATCTAATTTGTTATCCCTAATTCTTAATACCCAACAAAAAATCTTTAGTAATTAATCCCATAATCCATAATTTCTAATGCTTGATCCTTTAACATTAATCACTTAATCCTTAATCCCTAATCACTATTACTTATTCCTTAATCCCTATTCCTTAATCAATTATCCTCAATCTCCAAACCCTAATCCTTAATTACTACTCCATAATCTTTAATCCGTAATCCTTAATCCCTAATTTTTAATCCTCAATCCCTAACAGCTAATCCCTTATCCCTAACCCCTAATCCCTAATCCCTAATCCCTCATCCCTAATCCATCTTTTCTTCTACTACTTCTTCTTCTTCTTTTACTTTCTTATCTTTTTCTTCTTTTTCTTTATTTCCCTTACCATCTTCTTCTTCTTTTTCTTTCTTCTTCTTCTTCTTCCTTTTCTTCTTCTACTTCTTCTTCCTCTTCCACTTCTTCTTTTTCTTCTTATTCCTCTTTGCAATCTTCTTCATGTTCTTCTTCTTCTTCTTCTTTTTCTACTTCTGCTTCGTCTTCTCCCTTTTCTTCTTCTTCTTCTTCTTCTTCCTCTTCCTCTTCTTCTCCTTCTCCTTCCTCTTCTTCTACATCTTCTTCTTCTTCTTTCTCAACTTATTATTATTGTTGTTATTATTCTTCTTCTTCTCCTTAATACTTAACCCCTAATCACTAATCCCTAATCCATCTTTTGTCTTCTTCTTCTTCTTCCTCCTCCTTATCCTCTTCTTCCTCTTCTTCCACATCTTCCCCTTCTTCTTTTTGTTCTTCTTTTTCTTCTTCTTCTTCTTCCTTTTCTCACTTTTCTTCTTCTTCTTTTCTTCTTCTTCCTTATCTTCTTTGTTTTCTCCTTCTTCTTCTTCTTCTTCTTTTACTTTATCTTCTCATTCTTCTTCTTCTTCATACCTTTCTTCTACGTCTTTTTTTCATTCTTTTTTTTTTTCTTATTCTTGTTTTCTTCTTCTTCTTCTTCTTCTTCTTCTTCTTCCTCTTCTTCTTCTTCTTGTTCTTCATTTTCTTCTTCTTCTATTTCTTCTGCTTCTTCTTCTTCTTCTTCTTCTACTATTTCTTCTTCCTCTTCTCCTTCTTCTTCTACTTCTTCTACTACTACTACTACTACTACTACTTCTTCTTCTTCTTCTTCGTCTTCTTCTTCTTCCTCTTATTCTTCTTCTTCTTCTTCTTTTTATTCTTCTTGTCCTTCTTCTTCTTCTCCCTCTTTTTTTTCTTCTCCTTCTTCTTCCTCTTCTTCTTCTTCTACTTCTTTTTCTTCTTCTTCAACTTCTTTTTCCTATTATTATTATTAAAGTTATTATTCTTCTTCTTCATCTTCATCTATTTCTTCTTCATCTTCATCTTCTTTTTCTTCTTCAACTTCTCCTTCTCCTTCTCTTTCTCCATCTCCTTCTCCTTCTCTTTCTACTTCTCTATCTCCTCCTTATCCCTCTCGCTCTCGTTCACCTTCTCCTTCTCCTTCTTCTTCTTCTCCATGTCCTCCTTCTCCGTCTTCTTCTTCCTTTTCTTCTTTTTCTTCTTAATCTTTTTCTCCTTCTTCTTCTTCTTCTTCATCTTTGACCTCTTCTATTCTTCTTTTTGTTCTTCTTCTTCTTCATTATCTATGTTTTTCTATTCTTCTTCTTCTTCTTCTTCTTCTACGTCTCCTTCATCTTCTTCTTCTTCTACTTCTTCTTCTTCTTATTCTTCTCCTTCATCCTCTTCTCCATTTTCTTCTTCTTCTTCTTCTTCTTCTTCTTCTTCTTCTATTTCTTCTTCTTCTTCTTATTCTTCTTGCTCCTCTTCTTCTTCTTCTTCTTTTTCATCTTCATCTTTCTCCTATTTTTCTTCCTCGTCTATTTCTTGTAGTTCATCTTCTTCTTCTTTTTCTTCCTCTGCTTCGTCCTCTTCTTCTTCTTCTTCTCTTAGTTCTTCTACTTCTTCTCTTTCTTTTTCATCTTCTTCTTCTTGTACTGTTTCTTCGCCTTCTTCTTCTTCTTCTACTTCTACATCTTCTTCTTCTTCTTCTTCTTCTCGTTCTTCTTCATCTACTTCTTCTTCTCATACTTCTTCGTATCCTTAATCAATATTTCCTTATCCCTAATCTATAATTCCTAATCCATCACTCCTTAATCTGTAATCCTTAATCCCAAAACCCTAATCCCAAATCCATCTATAATTCATAATTCTTAATTCTTAATTCTTAATCTCTAATCTCTAATCCATAATCTCTAATCCCTAAACCCTAATCTCTAATGCTTAATCCCTAATCCATAATCCATAATCTTTAAACCGTAATCTTTAATCCTTAATCCATAACCACTAATCTCTAATCCTTAATTATCAATCTATGATCTGTATTCCTTAATCCTTGTTATAATTGCTTAATCTCTTATCCCTAATCCTTAATCACAAATTCCTAATCTTGAAACCCAAATCCGTAATCTTTAATCTCTAATCCTTAATCACTAATCTCAATTACCTCATTTTTAAACCCTAATCCTTAATACTTAACTTATAATCCTTAGTAATCAATCTTTAATGCCTATTACTTATTCCTTAATCCCAGCTCTTTAATCATAATCTATAAACCCTAATCTTTAATTGCTAATCCATAATCTCTAATTCTTAATCTTTGAATCCTAACCCTTAATCCTGAATCCCTAACACCTAATCCCTAATTCCAAACCCCTAATCCCTAATCCATCTTTTCTTCCTCTTCTTCTTCTTCTACATCTTCTTCAACCTCTTCTTCTCCTTCTTCTTTCTCATCTTTTTCTTCTACTTCTCCCTAATCTTTCCCTTCTTCTTCTTGTTCTTCTTCTTCTTGTTCCTCTTCTTCTTCAGCTTCTTCTTCATCTTCCTCTTCTTCGTCTTCTTCTTCTTCTTCTTCTTCTTCTTTCTCTTCGACTTCTTCTTATTCCTCTTCTTATTCATTTTCATCTTCTTCTTCTTCTTCTTCTGCTTCTTCTTCTCTCTCTTTTTCTTCTTCTTCTTCTTCTTCTTCTTCTTCGTCTTCCTCCTCTTCTTTTAGTTGTTCTCCTCTTTCTACTTCTTCTTCTTCTTCTACTTTTTTTTCTTCTTCAACTTCTTCTTCTTCTTATTATTTTATTAATTTTATTCTTCTCCTTACACCTTAACCCCTAATCGCTAATCCCTAATCCATCTCTTCTTCCTCTTCGTCTTCTTCTTCTTCTTCCTCTTCTTCTTTATCTTCCTATTCTTCTTTTTGTTCTTGTTCTTCTTCTTCTAGTTCTTCTTCTTCTTTTTCTTCCTCTTCTTCTTATTCTTCTTCTACTTTTATTTTTTTTCTTATTCTTTTTCTTTTTCTTCTTGTTCATCTTCTTTTCCTTCTTCTTCTACTTCTTCTTCTTCCCCTTGCACTTCTTCTTCTTCCCTTTCTTCTACTTCATTTTCTCTTTCTTCTACTTTTCTTGTTCTTTTTCTTCCTCTTCTTCTTCTTCTACTTATTCTTCTCCTTCTTCTTCTTCATCTATTTCTTCGACTTCTTCTTTTTCTTCTCCTCCTCCTCCTCCTCCTCCTCCTACTTCTTCTTCTCCTTCTCCTTCTCCTTCTCCTTATCATTCCATTTCTCTCTCTCATTCTCCTTATTGTTTTCCTTCTCCTTCTCGTTCTCGTTCTCCATCTCCTTCTCCTCATTGTTCAAGTCCACCTTGTCCTTCTCCTTCTTCTTCCCTATTTTTCTTCTTCTTCTTCTTTTTTGTCCTTTTCTCCTTCTTCTTCCTCTTCTTGTTCTACTTCTTTTCTTCTTCTTGTCCTTCTTCTTCTTCTTCTTCTTCTTCTTCTTTCTCTTCTTCTTCTTCTTCTTCTTCTACATTTTCGTCATCTTTTTCATCTTATTATTATTATTATTATTCGCCTTCATCATCTTCTTCTTCTCCTTGATCCTCTTCTCCTTTTTCTTCTTCTTCTTCTTCTTTTTCTTCTACTATTTCTTCTTCGTCTTATTCCTACCCTACTTGTTCCTCTTCTTCTTCTTCTTCTTCCACTTCTTCTTCCACTTTTTCTTCTTCTTCTTCTTTGATTTCTTGTTCTTGTTCTTCTTTATTTTTATTTTATTCTTCTTCTTCTTCATCCTCTACTTCTTGTTCTCATTCTTTTAGTAATCCATAATCCTTATTCTCTAATTCCTAATTTATAATGCCTAATTCATGCCTCCATAATCCTTAATCCCTATTCCCCAAACCTTAATCCCTAAAGTATACTTTATCCATAATTCTTAATCCTTAATCCCTAATCTCTAATCCTTAATATCTTATCCTAAAATACTAATCATTGACACTTAATCCATAATCTTTAATCCTTAATCCATAATCCATAATCCCTAATCCTTAATCTTTAATCCCTAATCTCTAATCCTTAATCCTTAATCTTTGATCCCTAATCCTTAATCGTAATTATAATTGCCTAATCTTTGTAATAAATCTTTAATCTCTAATTCTAACTCCTGAATCTCGAATCCTCAATCACTAATCTCTAATCATTAATCCCTAATCTCAATACCTAATTTGTAATCCCAAATCTTTGATACCTAATGTATAATCCTAAGTAATTAATCCCTTAATATATAACCCCTAATCTCTAATCCCTAATCATTAACCCTTAATCCTTCATCCCTAATCCCTATTACTTATTCATTAATCTCGACTCCTTAATCTGTTACCCTAAATCTTTAAACCCTAATCATTCATTACTATTCCATAATCTTTAATCCCTAATCCTTAAACGTTAACATCAAACCCCTAAACTCTATCCTCTAATTCTTAATGCTTAACACATCTTTTCTTCCCCTTCTTCATCTTCGTCTTTCACTATTTCTTCTTCTTCTTCATCCTTCTTTCTCATCATCATCTTCTTCTTCTTTATCTTCCTCTTCTTATTCTTATTCTTGTACTTCTTCTTCCCCTTCTTGTTCTTCTACTTCTCTATCTTCTTCTTCTTCTTGTTCTTTTACTTCTTCCTCTTCTTCTTTTTATTCCTCTACTTAGTCTTCTTTTACTCTTTCTTCTTTCTCTTCCTCTTCTTCTTCTTCTTTACCTTCTCTTCTTCTTCTTCTTCTTTTTCCTCTTCTACTTTTTCCTCTTCTTCTACTTCTTCTTCATTGTCTTCTTCTTCTTTTCTTTCTTCTTCTTCCTCCTCTTCTTATTCTTCTTCTTCAAATTTTTTTCCTCTTCTTCTTCCACTTCTTCTTCTTCTTCTTTTTCTTCTTTTACTTCTACATCCTCTTCTTCTACTTCATCTCCCTAATCCCTAACCCCTAATCACTAATTCCTTATCCATCTCTCCTTCCTCTTCCTTTTTGCCTTCCTCTTCTTCTTCTTCTTCTTCTTCTTCCTCCCCTTACTCTTCCTCTTCTTTTTCTTTTTCTTCTTCTTCTTCTTCTTTTTCCTCCTCCTCCTCTTCTTCTTCATCTTCTTCCTCTTCTTCTTCTTCTTCTTCTTCTTCACCTTCCTCTCCTTTTCTTCTTCTTCTTCTTCTCGTTCTGCTTCTTCTTCTTCTTCTCCTTCCTCTTCTTCTTTATCACTTTCTTCTTCTTCTTCTTCTTCTTCTTAGTTTCCACCTTCTCTTTCCTCTTCTCCTTCTCCTTCTTATCCTTCTCCTTCTCCTTGTTCATCTCCTTCTCCTTCACCTTTTACCTCTCCATCTACTTCTAATTTTCTTTCACCTTCTCGTTCTCTTTTTCCTTCTCCTCCATCTCCTTGTCCTCCTACTTCTCCTTCTTTTTCTCCTTGTTCTTCTTCTTCTTCTTCTTCTCGTTTTTTTACATAATCCTTAATCGTTAATCCCTAATCCCTGCTCCTTAAATTATCCCTCCCTAATCTCTAATCCCTAATACATAATCTGTGATGCTTAATCCATTTGTCCATATTCTCCATTCCCTAATCCCTAATCAACACTTCATCTATATTTCTTAATCCTTAATCCCTAATATCTGATCTATAATCTCTAATCCCTAAACCTTAATCCCCAATACCTAATCCTTAACCCTTAATCCCTAATCTACAATCCATAATCTCTAATGCTTAATCTCTAAACCCTAATACCTATTCACTACCCTTAATCCCAAAACTGTAATTGATAATCCTAATTATAATTGCTTATTCTCTAGTAAATAATCCCTAATCTCTAATCCATACTCCTGAATCCCAAATCCCAAATAGCTAATCCCAAATCCTTAATTGCTAAACTTTATTTCTTAATCCATAATCTGTAATCCTTAATACCTAATCTGCAATCCTTAGAAATTAATCACTTAATCCTTAATCTATAATCTCTAATCCTTAATCATTAATCTATTAATCCTTAATCTCTAATCTTTAATTCTTAATCTGTAATCTCTATTACTTATTCCTTAATGCATACTCCTTAATCCCTTATTTATAACCTCTAAACCTTAATTCTCAATTACTAATACATAATCCCTAATCCTTAATCGTAAATTCGTAATCCTTAATCCCTAACACCTAATCTTTAATCCTTAACACTTAATCCCTAATCCATCTATTCTTCCTCTTCTTCTTCTTCCTCTTCATCTTCCTCATCTTCTTCTTCTTCTTCCTCTTCCAGTTCTTTTTCTTCCTCATCTTCTCCTTCAGCTTTTTCCTCTTCCTCCTTATCTTCCTATTCTTCTTCTCGTTCTTCTTATTGTTCTTCCTTTTCTTCTTCTTCATTATCATCTTCCTCTTCTACTTCTTCTTCTTCTTCTTCTTCTACTTCTCCTTATTCTTTCTCTTCTTGTTCTTCCCCTTCTTCTTCTTCTTTTTCTCCTTCTTCTTCTTTTCTTGTTCTTCTTCTTCTTATTATTCTTCCTCTCCTCCATCTTCTTCTTCTTCTTCTTTTCTTCTTTTTCTCCTTCTTCTTCTTTCCTTATTTCTTCTTCTTCTCTTTTGTCTTTTTCTTCTTCTTCTCCTTCTCTTTCTCCTTCTCCTTCTCCTTCTCCTTCTCCTTCTCCTTCTCTTTCTCTTTCTCCTTATCTTTCTCCTTCCCTCTCTTTTTTTGCATCTCCTTCTACTTCTTGATAATCCTTAATCCTTAATCCTTAATCCCATTAAAAATTCCTTAATCTCTAATCCTTAATCCCTAATGTATAATACCTAATCCTAATTTTGAAATCCCTAATCACTTATCTCTTATCCCTAATCTTTAAACCACAATCTCTAATCCCTTTTCCTAATCTATAATTGCTAATCCTAAATCTATAATCTTTAATAATTAATCCTTAATTCATAATCCTTAATCCTTAATCATTAATCCCTCATCCCTAATCCTTAATCCTTAGTCCCTAATTTATAATCCTTAATCCCTCATCCTTTCCACTTATTCTCTAATCCTTACTCCTTAATTTGTAATCCTTAATCCCTATATCCTAATCCCAAATGCTAATCCATAATCCCTAATCTCTAATCCCTAATCTCTAAACCCTAATGCCTAAAAAAGAATCCCTCCCTCTTTAATCTCTAATCCTTAATACATAATCTTTATTCCTTAATCCTTTCCTCCCTAATCCATAATCTGTATTCCAAAATCTCTGATCCCTCTCTCCTTAATCTCTAGTCCCTAATCCTAACTATATTTTCTTAATTTGTGATCCTAATCCCTAATCTTTAATCTCTAATCCTAAATCTTGAATCCTTAATAACTAATCTCTAATCCTTAATCCCATCACTAATCTTAAATCAATAATCATAAATCTGCCTCTTCTTCCTCTTCTTCTTCTTCCTGTTCTTCTTCCTTTCTTCTTCTTCTTCTTTTTCTTCTTCTTCTTCTTCTTCTTCTTCTTCTTCTTCTTCTGCTTCCTCATCTTCTTCTTCATGTTCTTCTTCCTCTTCTACCTTACCCTCTTCTTCTTCTTCTTCCTCCTCTTCTTCCTCTTCTTCTTTTTCTTTCTCTTCTTCTTCTTCCCCTTCATCTTTTTCTCCTACTTCTTTTCTTATTCTTCTTCCTCCTCTTCTTCTTCCTCTTCTTCCCCTTTTTGCTCTTCTTCTTCTTCTTCTTCTTCTTCCTCTTTTTTGTCTTCTTCTTGTTCCTCTTTTTCTTCTTCTTCTTCTTCCTCTTTTTCTCCTTCTCTTTCCTCTTCTCCTTCTCCTTATCTTTCTTCTTGTATTTCCCCTTCTCATTCTCTTTTTCCTCTTCCTTCTCCTTCTCCTTCTCCATCTCCATCTCCTTTTACTTCTTCTCCTTCTCCTTATTCATCTGCTCCAACTCCTTTTCCTTTTTTTCTTCTTTTTCTTTTATTACTATTACTTCTTTCTTCTTTCTTCTTACTTCTTTCTTTATTCTTCTTCCTTCTTCCTTCTTCCTTCCACCTTCTTTCTTCCTTCTTACGTCTTCTATGTTCCTTCTTTCGTCTTTCTTTTCTCTTCTTTGTTCTTTATTGTTCTTTTTCTTCTTTCTTTTCTTCTTCTTCTTCTTCTTCTTCTTCCTCTTCTTCTTCCTCCTCTTCTTCATCTTTTTTCTTCTTTCTTCCTTCTTCCACCAGATTTGTTTTTTCTTCTTCTTCTTCCTTCTTGCTTCACTAATTTTCTTAATCCTTAATCCACCATTAATCCCTAATCCCTAATCTCTATTCCCAAATCTCTAAACTCTAAAACCCAATATCTAATACCTAATTCCTAATCTCTAACCTATAATATATAATATCTAATCCCTAGTCTCTAATCCTTAATCCCTTATCCATTATCACTAATCCTTAATCTCTATTCCCTTATCTCTAATCCCAAATCCAAATCTATTTATTTCTAATCCCTATTCCTTAATTTCTAATTCCTAATCCTAAATCTTAAATCTCTAATCATTAATTTTTAATCGCTAATCTCTAATCTCTAATCTCTAATCCCAAATCCCTAATAACTAATCACTAATGCCTAATCCCTAATCCCTAATACTTAATCTCGAATCCCTAATCTTTACCTCACTTATCCATAATCTATATTCCAAAATACTAATCTTTATTCTCAAATCCCTAATCTCTAATCCTAATTATAATTGATTATTCTCTAATTCCTAATTCTTAATCTCTAATCTCTAATCTTGAATCCTAAATCCTTAATCATTAATCTCAAATAATTAATCCCTAATCTCTATTCCCTAATCTATAATCCTTAATCCTAAACCTTTAATCTACAATCCTTAGTAATTAATCTTATAATCTTGAGAACTTAATAGTTAATCCTTAATCATTAATCACTTTACCCCTAATCCCAAATCCCTGTTACATATTTCCTAATTCTTATTCCATAATTGCTAATCCATAATCCTTAATCCATGATCCCTAAACCCTAATCTCCAATCCTTAATCCTTAACACCAAATCCATAATCCCTTGTTTCTTAATCCCTAATCCTTAATCCCTGACCCCTAATCCCTAATCCCTAATCCATCTATTCATCCTTTTTTCTTCTACTTCTTCCTCTTCTTCTTCTTCTTCTTCCTAATCTTCATCTCCTTCTTCCTCCACTTATTCCTTATCTTCCTCTTCTCTTCCTTGCTCTTCTTCTCCTCCTTCCCTTTCTTCTATTTCTTCTTCTTTTACTACTTCTACTTCCTCTTCTTCTTCTTCTTCTTTTTCCTCTTTTTTTTCTTCTTCCTCTTCTTGTAGTTGTTGTTGTTGTTGTTCTTCTTCTTCTTCTTCTCCTCCTCCTCCTCCATCTCCTTCATCTTCTCCTTCCTCTTCTTATCTTTCTCCCTTTCCTTCTCCTTACCCATCTCCTTCTCCATGTTCTCCTCCTTCTCCTTCTCCTTCTTCTTCTTTTGGTTTTTCTTCTTCTTCTTCTTCTTCCTCTTCTTCTTTCTTCTTTTTTCTTTCTTCTTTCTTCTTCCTTCTTCCTTTTTCCTTCCATTTTCCTTCTTCCTTCTTCTTTCTTCCCTCTTCTTTCTTCTTTATTCCTTTTTCTTTCTTCTTTATTTTTTCTCTTCTTGTTCCTTTTCTTCTTCTTCTACTACTTTTTTCTCTTTTTTAACTCCTCTTCTTCTTCTCCCTTCTTTCTTCTTCTAGTTCTTCTTCCTCGTCTTCTACCCTTAATCCCTAATCCCTACTCGCTAATCGATAATCCTTAATCTAAAATACCTTAGTCTCTAATTGTGAATCCATAATCTCTAATCTCTAATCCCTAATTTCTAATCTATAATGCCTAATACCTCATCTGTCTCTTTTCCGCTTCTTCTTCTATTTCTTCTTCCTCTTCTTCTTCTTCTTCTTCATCTTCATCATCTTCTTCTTCTTCTTCTTTATCTTCGTCGTCTTCTTCTTCCTTTTCTTCCACATCTTCGACTTCTTCTTCCTCCACCTCTTCTTCTTGTTCTCCCACTTCTTTTTCTTATTCTTCTTCTTCTTCTTCTTCTTCTTTGTTTTCTTCTTCTTCTTCCACTTCCTCTTTTTTCTTCCTTTTGTTCCTCTTCTTCTTCTTCCTCTTGCTCTTCTTTTTCCTCTTCTTCTTCAGCTTCATCTTTTTTTTCTTCCTTTTCTTTCTCCTTTTCTTCTTCTTCTTCCTCTTCCTCTCCTTTTTCCTCTTCTTCTTCCTCTACTTGTTCTTCTTCTTCTTCTTCTTGCCTTCTTCTCCTTCTTCTTCATCTTATTCTATTTCTTCTTCTTCTTCTCCTCCTTCTCCTTCTCCTTCTCATTCTTCTTCTTTTTCTTGTTTTTCTTCTTCTATTTGTTCTTCTTCATCATCTTTTCATCTTCTTCTTCTTCTTCCTATTCTTCTTCATCTTTTTCTTCCTCTCTTCTTCATGTTCTTTGCCTTTTCTTCTTCATTTTCCTCTTCTTCTCCTTCTTCTTCTTCCTACACTTCTTCTTCTTCTTCTTCTTCCACATCTTCTTGTTTTTTTTCTTCTTCTTCATCCTCTCCTTCTTCTTCTTTTACATCTCTTCTTCTTCTTCTTCTTTTTCCTCTTCTTTTTCTTCTTTTTCTCCTTCAAGTTCTTCTTCTTCCTCTTCTTCCACATTTTCTCCCTCTTTTTCTTCCTCTACTTGTTCTTTTTGTTCTTCTTCCTCTTCTTTTTCTACTTCTTCTTCTCCTTCTTCTTCTCCTTCTTCTTCTTCTTCCACTTTTATTTCTTCTATTCTTCCTATTCTTATTATTCTTCTTCTTCTCCTCCACTTTCATCTTCTTCTTCTTTTATTTCTTCTTCTTCTTCTTCTTTCATCTTTTTCTTCCTCTCTTCTTCTTCTTCTTCTTATTTTCCTTCTTTATTTTTCTCTTCTTCTTCTTCTTCTTCTTTTTCCTCTATATCTTCCTCTTCTTTTTCTTCTTCTTCTTCTACTTCAAGTTCTTCACCTTTTTCTTTTTCTTCTTCTTCTTCTTCTTTCACCTCTCCTTCTTTTTCTTCTTCTTTTTCTTCTTCTTCTTCTTATTTTCTTCTCTTCCATATTTTCTTCTTCTTCTTCTTCTTCCTCTTCTTCTTCCTCTTCCTATACTTCTTTTACTTCTTCCTCTTATTCTTGTTCATCTTTTTCTTGTTCTTGTTCTTCTTCTTCTTCTTCTTCTTCTTCTTCTCCTCCTTATTCTCCTTCTTCTTGTTCCTCCTCCCCTTTTTTTCTTCGCCTTCTTCTCTTTAATCCTTAATCCTTATTCCTTTTTCCCTGCTCTTTAATCCCTCCCTCCCTAATCTCTTATCCCTAAATATGTAATCCTTAATCACTAATCCCATATCTTTATTCCTTAATCCCTAATCTTCAATCCCTAATCCCTAATCCATCCTTAATCAGTAATCCCTAATCATTAATCCAAAATCTCTAATCCCTTATCTCGAATTCCTAATCTCTAATCTCTAAACCGTAATCCCTAATGTCTAATCTTTAATACTTAATCTCTATTGAATAATCTATGATCCTAAATCATTAATTTCTAATCCCTAATTCTTAATCTTTAAACCTTAAAGCCTAGTCCTTAATACTTTAACCCTAATCTTTAATCCATAATCCTGAATCCTAAATCCCAAATCACTAATCTCTAATCCTTTATCCCTAATCTCTATTATATAATCTATAATCCCAAATCCAAAATCTCTAATCTTTAATCCATAGTATTAATCCCTTAGTTGTAATCCCTAATCCCTAATCATTAATCTCTTCATCCCTAATCCTTATACTTAATCCTTAAGCCTTAATCCTTTATCTCTATCACTTATCCCTTAATCATTTCTACTTAATCCCTAAGATTTAATCATTAAACATTAATCCATAATCCCTAACTAATAATCCTTAATCCCTAATTTTTAATCTCTAATCTATTATATTTAATCCTTAATCCCTAACACATAATCTTATATCCCTTCCACCTTAATCCCGAATCCCTAACACCTAATCCTTAATCCTTAATTCATCTAATCGTCCTCTTCTTCTTCTTCTTCTTCTTCTTCCTCTTCTTCTTCTTCCTCATCTTCTCTTATTCCTCATCTTCCTTCTGTTTCTCTTCTTCTTCTTCTTCATCTTTTGCATCCTCTTCTCCTTCTTCTTCTTCTTCTTTTTCTTCTTCTACTTCTTCTTCTTCTTCTTCTTCATCTTCCACTTCTTCTTCTTCTTCTACCACTTCTTCCTCTTCTTTCTCCATCCTTTCTTCTAGTTCCTGTTCATTCTCTCAATTTTCTTCTTTTCTTGTAAATTTTCTTCCTCTTCTACTTCTTCCTCATCTTCTTGATCTTACTCTTCTTCTTATTCTTCTTCTTCCTTTTATTCTTCCTCTTCTTCTTCTTCTTCTTCTTCTATTTCTTCTTCTTCTTTTTCTTCTTTTCTTCCACTTCTTCTTCTTCCTTTTGTTCTTCTTCTTCTTCTTCTTCTTCTACTCCTTCTCTTTCTTCATCTCCTTGTTTTTCTCATTCTCCTTGTCTTTCTTCTTTTCCTTCGCCATCTCCATCTCCTTCTCCTTCTCCTTCTCCTCCTCATTCTCTATGTTTTTCTCCTTCTTCTCCTTCTTCTTCTTGTTCTTCTTTCTCTCCTTCTTTCTTCTTTCTTCTTCTTACTTCCTTCTTCCTTCTTCCTTCTACCTTCCATCTTCCAACTCCCATCTTTGTTCTTTTTTCTTCTTTCAACTTTATTCTTTCTTGTTTCTTCTTTATTCTTCCTTTTTTTCTTCTTCTACTACTTTTTCCTCTTCTTCCTCCTCTTCTTATTCTTCCATCTTCCTTCTTCCATTTCTTTTTCCTGATCTTCTTTGCTAACCCATAATCCCTACTTCATAATCTAATATCCTTAATCTTTAAAACTCAATCCTTAATTACTAATCCATAATCTCTAATTTGTATCCCCTAATCCCTAAACTATAATGCCTATTAATTAACCCCTCCTTCCCAAATCTCTAATTTATAATCTCTAATACCTAACCTCTAATCCCTATTACCTCCCTCCCTATCTTGCAAACTATAATCCCTAATCATTAATCTCTAATTCCCCCTCCTTAATCTTAATCCCTAATCCTTAACCCATAATCCATAATCCTTAAATCTTAATCCCTAATTGCTAAATGTCAAAACCCAAATTCTTAATTCCTCCCTTCAAAATCATTAATACATATTCCTTGATACCTAATCCCTAATCCTTCATTCATTCATCTCTAATCCCTAATCCCTAACCATAGATCAATAATTTGTCTCTTCTTCCTCTTCTTCTTCTTCTACTTCTTCTTCTTCCTCTTCTTCTTCTTCTTCCTCTTGTCCTTCTTCTTCTTCTTCCTCTGCTTCCTCATCTTCTTCTTCTTCCTCTGCTTCCTCATCTTCTTCTTACTCGTCCTCTTTTTCTTCTTCTTCTTCCACTTCTTCTTCTTCTTTTTCTTCTTCTTTGTCTTCTTTTTCTTCTTCTTTTTCTTTTTCTTTTTCTTCTATGACTCTGCTTCTTCCTCTTCCTCTTTTTCCTCTTCTTCTTTTCCTTCTTCTTCTCTTCATCTTCTTCTTCTTCCTCTTCTTCTTATTCTTTTCTTCTTCTTCTGTCTCTGCTTCTTCCTCTTCTTCTTTTCCCTCATCTTCTTCTTCTTCTTCTTTTTCTTCTTCTTCTTCTTCTTCTTCTTTTTCTTTCACTTCTTCTTCCTCTACTCGTTATCTTCTTTTTCTTCTTCTCCCCTTTCTTCTTCCTCTTCTATTTCTTCTTCCTCTTCCTCTTCTTCTTCTACTTCTTCTTCTACTCCTCTTTCTTGTCCTTCTTCTTCTTCTTCTACTATTTCTTCTTCTTCCTCCTCTTCGTCTTCTTCTTCTTCTTCATCATCATCATCTTTTTCTTTCACTCTACTTCTTCTTCTTCTTCTTCTCCTACATCTTCCTCTTCTTCTTCTTCTTCTTCTTCCCCTTTTCTAATTTTTCTCATCATTTCCTCATCTTCTTCTTCTTCATCTTTGTCTTCTTCTTCTTCTTTAACTTCTTCACCTTCTTCTTCTTCTTCTTCTTCTTCCTCTTACTCTTCTCCTTCTCATCATCATCTTTTTCTTCTTCTTTGTCTTCTTCTTCTTCTTCCTCTTCTTCTCGTTCGTCATCTTCTTTATTTTCTTCTTCTTCTTCTTCTTAATGTTCTGGCTCTTCTTCTTCTTAGTCTTCTTCTTCTTCTTCTTCTTCTTCTTGCTCTTCTTCTTCTTCTTCTTCTTCTTCTTTTTCTTCTTCTCCCACCACTTCTTCTTTTTCTTCTTCTTCTACTTCTTCCTCTTCTTCTTCGTCTTCCTCTTTTTCTTCTTCTTCTTCATGATCTTATTTTTCTTCTTCTTCTTCTTCTCCTTGTTGCTCTTCTTGTTCCTCCTTCTCTTCTTCTCCTACTCCTTATTCTTCATAATGCTTAATCCCTATTCCCTAATCTCTACTCCTTAATCCCTCCCTCGTAAATCCCTTATCCCTAAATTTGTAATCACTAATCCATGCCTCCCTAATCACTAATCCCTAACATCTATTCGTTAATCCCTAAACTCTAATCCCTAATTCCTGATCCATAATCCCTAATCTTTAATCCTTAATCTCTAAACCTTAATCTATAATCCATAATCTTAAGTCACTAATTTCTAATCCTTGATCTTTAAACCCTAATTGGTACTACATGATCACTAACCTCTAATCATTATTCTATATTCGAAATTCCTTAATCTTTAATCTCTAATCCCTTATCCCTAATCCATAATCTTAATCTTTATCAGTTAATCCATAATCCCAAATCTCTAATCCATAATCTTGAATCCAAAATCCATAATCGCAAATCTCTAATCCTTAATCCATAATCCCTATTCTCTATCCGTAATCCCAAATACTAAACCAATCCTTAATAATTAATCCCTTGATTCTTAATCCTTAATTCTTAATCCCCAATCCTAAACCCTAATCCATAATCCCTAATCGTTAATCCCTTATCCCTATTATATTTTTCTTAATCCCTATTCCTTAATATGTAATCCTTAATCATGATACCTTAATCCCAAATCCCTTACTAATAATCCTTAATCCTTAATTTTTTCCTTAATCCATAATCCTTAATCCTTAATCATTAAAACCTAATCCCATGTCCCTTCATTCTTAATCCTTAATCACTAATTCTTAACCCCTAATCCTTTTCTTCTTTTTTCTTTTACTTCTTTCTACTTTCTTCTTCCACATCATCTTGCCCTCTTTTCCTTAATCCCTAATCCCTACTCCCTATTCCATAATCTTTAATAGCTAAACACTAATCGTTAGTTGCAAATCCATAATCTCTAATCTTTAATCTTTAATCTATAATTTATAATGCTTAATATAAAATCCCTCTACCCATAATCCATAATCTATAATCTCTTATGCCTTATCTCTAATCTCCAATCCCTCCCTCCTTAATCTGTAATCCACATTCCATAATCTCTCCCTCCTTAATCTTTAATCCATAATCCTTAATTTCTACTCCCTAATCCCTAAACCCTCCCTCATTAATCTTTAATCCATATTCCCTGACACTTAATCTCTAATCCTTCATTCCACAATCCCAAATCTTTAACCCATAATTCTTAATCCCTAACTCCTAATCCAAAACCTATTTATTTTTCCTCTTCTTCTTCCACTTCATCTTCTTCTTCGTCTTGTTCTTACTCTTCCTCTTCTTCTTCTTGTTGCTTATCTTCATCTTCTTCTTCTTCCTCTTCTTTCTCATCTTCCTCTTCTTCTTCTTATTCTTCCTTTGTCTCTTCTTCTTCTTCATCTTCTTCATCTTCTTCTTCATCTATTCTTCTTATTCTTCTTTTTCTTTATATTCCAATTTTTATTCTTCTTCTTCCTCTTCTTCTCTTTCCTCTTCATCTTCGTCTTCTTCTTCTTCATCAACTTTTCACCTTCTTCTTCTTCTCCTTATTCTTCTCCTTCATATTCTTCTTCTTCTTCTTCTTCTTCCTCTTCTAATTCTTCTTCTTCTTCTTCTTCCTCCTCCTCCACCTCCTCTTCTTCTTCTCTTTTTCTTCTTCTTCTTCTTCTTCTTTTTCTTCTTTTTCTTCTTCTTCTTCTTCTTCTTCTTCCTCATTTTCTTCTTCTTCTTTTTCTTCCTCTTCTTCTTCATCTTGCTCTTCTTCTTCTTCAACTTCTTCATCTTCTTATTATTCTTCTTCTTCATCAACTTCTTCATCTTCTTATTATTCTTCTTCTTCATCAACTTCTTCTTCTTCTTCTTCTTCTTCTACTCCTTCTTCTTCTACCTCTTCTTCTTCTTCTCCTTCTTGTTTGTAATCCTTAATCCTTATTCCCTTATCCTTCTCGTTAATCAATCTCTTTGTAGTCTTTTATCCCTAAATTTTAATCCCTAATGACTGATCCCTTATCCATATTCCTTAATCCCTATTCATTTATCCCTAATACCTAATCCCTAATCCAGCCTTAATTCATAATCCCTAATCCTTAATCCTTAATCCTTAATCTCTAATCCTTAATCTCTAATCTCTCATCTCTAATTAGTAAATTGTAATCCTTATAACTAATCTATAACCCAAATCCATAATTTATAATCCATAATCTTGAATCTTTAATTTTTAATTCCTAATCTTTAATCTATAATCCTTAATTCTTAAACCCTATTCCCAAATACCTAATCCCTGATCTATGATTCATAAAATTGAATCCCAAATCCCTAATCACTAATCTCATATCCTTTATCCCTAATCTCAATTCCCTATTAGGTAACCCCAAATCCTAAATCCCTAGTAAGTAATCCTTAGTCCTTAATCTCTAATCCCTAATCCATAATCGTTAATACCATAATTCCAAATCCGTATGCCTAATCCTTAATCCTTTTTTCCTATTACTTATTCTTAACTTTTACTCCTTAATCCTTAATCCTTAATCATTAAACCCTAATTCTTAATCCATAACTGATAATCTCCAATCCCTACTTTTTAATCTCTAATATGTAATCCTTAATCCTTAATCACTAATAGCTAATCCTATATCCCTTTTATTTTAATCCCTAATCACTAATACATCTCTTCTTCCACTTCTTCCTCTTCTTCTTCTTCTTCTTCTTTCTCTTCTTCTTCTTCCTCTTTTTCTTCTTCTTCTTCTTCCTTATCTTCTTCTTCTTCCTCATCTTCCTCATCTAAGTCTTCTTGTTGTTGTTGTTGTTTTGCTTCTTCTTCTCCTCCCCCTCCTCCTCCTACTTCTTCTTTGTCATCATATCTAGCTCTTCTTCTTCTTCTTCTTCTTCCTCTTCTTCATCTTCTTGTTCTTCTTTTACTTCTTCCTCTTCCAATTCTTCCCCTTCTTCTTTTTCTCCATTTTCGACTTTTCTTGTAATTCTTCTTCCTCTTCTACTTCTTCCTCATCTTCCTCATCATACTTTTCTTCTTCTTCTTCTTCTTCTTCTTGTTACTCATCTTTTTCTTCTTCTTTTTCTTCTTTTTTTATTTCTTCTTCTTTTTCTTCTCCTTCTACTTCTACTCCTTCTCTTTCTCCTTGCCTTTCTCATTCTCTTTCCCCTTCATGTTCTCCTTCTCCTTGCTCTTCACCGTCTCCTTCTCCATCTCCTTCCCCTTCTCCTTCTCCTTCTCCTTCTCCTCCTCCTTCTCTACGTCCTCCTTCTCCTTCTTCATCATCTTCTTCTTAATCTTCTTCTTCTTTCTTCTTTCTTCTTTCTTCTTCTTTCTTCCTTCTTTCTTCTTCCTTTCACCATCCTTCTTCCTTCTCCCTTCTTCTTTTTTCCTTCTTCCTTCTTTATTCTTCTTGTTTTTTCTTTATTCTTCTTATTCTTCTTCTATTATTTTTTCCTCTTCTTCTTCCTTCTTCCACTTCTTCTTCCTTCTTCCACTTCTTCTTTCTTCTCTTCTTCTTTAATCCCCAATGCTTAATTCTTAAATTAAAATCTTTAATCCATAAACTCTAATCCCTAATTGGTACACCATAACCTCTACTTTTTAATCCCTAGTCCCTAAATTATAATGCCTAATAACTAATCCCTCCCTCCCTAATCCCTACTCCATAATCCCTAATACTTAATCTCTAAAATCCTCATTCTCTTCCACCATATCCTGTAATCTACAGTGCCTAATCCCAATCTCTAATTCCTCCCTCCTTAATCCCTAATCCTAAATCCCTAACCATAATCCCTAATCCTTAAATCTTAATCCCTAATTGCTAACTCTCAAATCCCGATTCCCTAATCCCTCCCTCCTAAATCATTAATTCGTATTCTTTAATACCTAATCCCTAATCCATAATCCCTACTTCTTCTTCCTTTTGTTATTCTTCTTCCATATCTTCGTCTTCTTCCTCTTCCTCTTCCTCCTCATCTTGCTCTTCTTCTTCTTTTTCTTCTTAATCCTCCTTTTCTTCCTCTTCTACTTCTTCTTCTTTTTCTTCTTCTTCGTCTACCTCTTCTTCTTCTTCTTCTTTTTCTTCCTCTTCATCTTTATCCTCTTCTTCTTCTTCTTCTTCTTCTTCTTCTTCCTCTTCTTATTCCTCTACTTCTTTTTCTTCTTCTTCTTCTTCTTCTTCTTCTTCATCTTCCCCATTTTCCTCTTCTATTTCTTCTAATTCTTCTTCTCCTCCTCCTTCTCCTCCTTCTTCTTCTTCCTCTTCATGTTCTTCTTCTTCTTCTTCATCTTTTTCTTCCTATCTTCTTCTTCGTCTTCTTCTTCTTCTTCCTTTTCTTCATCATCTTCATCTACTAGAACATTTCCTCATCATTTTCCTCTTCTTCTTCTTCTTTTTCTTCAACTTCTTCACTTTCTTTCTTATGCTTCTTCCTCTTACTCTTCTCCTCTCATTCTTCTTCTTCTTCTTCTTCTTCTTCTTCTCTTTCTTTATCTTCTTCTATTCTTCCTCTTCTTTCTTCTTCTTCTTGTTCTTCTACTTACTCTTCTCACTCATCTCCTTCTCAACCTTATTCTTCTTCTTCTTCCTCATCTTCCTCTTCTTCTTCTTCTTTTTCTTCTTCACCTTCCTCTTTTACTTCTTTTTCTTCTTCTTCATATTCTTCTTGTTCTTCTTCTTCCTCCTTCCCTTCTTCTCCTTCTCCTTCTTCTTTGTAATCCTTAACCCAATTCCCTAATCCACACTCTTTAATCCCTCCCTTCCTAATCTCTTATCTCAAAATTTGTAATCCCTAATCCATTGTTTCCTAATCACTAATCCCTAATTTCTATTCCCTAATCCTTTAACCCTAATACCTAATTCCTAATCCATCTTTAATCCAAAATCCCTAATCTCTAATCCCTAATCTCCAAATCCTAAACCCTAATCTCCAATTCTTAATCCTTAATCCCTAATATATAATCCATAATCCAGAATGCATACATTCAAATCCCTAATCCTTAAACTCACTTCACTAATACCTCATCTTTAACCTTTAATTCCTAATATATGTTCCATATTCCTTAATCTATAATCTCTAATCCCTTGTCCCTAATCCTTAATTCTGAATCGTTAATCCTTAATCCCTTATCCTTAATCCTTAATCTTAATTCTAATCACTTAATCCATAATCCCGAATCTCTAATCCATAATCTTGAATTCCAAATCTTTAATCACAAATCTCTAATCCTTAATCCTTAATCCTTAATCCCTATTCTCAAATCCATAATCCCAAATCCTAAAATCCTAATTACCAATCCTTAATAATTAATCTCTTAATCTTTAATCCTCAATCTCTAATCCCTAATCATTTATTCCTTCATGCCTAATTCTTAACCCAAATCCATAATCCATAGTCCCCTATCCCTATTACTTATTTCTTAATCCATACTCCCTAATCCTTAATCCTTAATCTTGAAACATTAATCCCTAATCCCTTATTGATAACCTTTAATCCTTAATTTTTAAGCCCTAATCCATAATCCCTAACACCTAATCCCATATCCCATCATTCTTAATACTTAATTACTAATTCTTAACCCCTAAGCCTTAATCCATAATCTTTTGTTCTTGTTTTTCTTTTACTTCTTTCTTTTTTCTTTTTTCTAGATCTTCTTCCTCCTCTTCTTCCTTAATCTATAATCCCTAAACCCTATCCCTAGTTGCTAATCCATAATGTCTAATCTTTATCTCTAATCTATAACCTATAATGCTTAATATATAATCTCTACGTCTTTAATACATAATCTATAATCTCTAAATCCTTATCTCTAATCCCTCCCCCTATAATCCTTAATCTCTCTCTCCTTAATCCTTAATCAGTAATCACTAGTTTCTAATCCCTAATCCCTAAACCTTAATCCCTATTTGTTAACACACAAATCCCTAATTCATAATCCCTAATCTCTCTCATTAATCTTCAATCCATATTCCCTGACACCTAATATCTAATTCTTCATTCCATAATCCCTAATTCTTAATCCATAACCCCTGATCCTTAATCTATTTATTTTTCTACTTCTTTTACTACTTCTTCCTCTTCTTCCTCTTTTTCTTCTTCTTTTTCTCTTCCTCTTCTTCTTCCTTATCTTCATCTTGTTCTTCTTCCTCTTCTTCCTCCACATCCTCTTCTTCTTCTTCTTCTTCTTCCTCTGCCTCTCCTTGTTCTTCTTCATCATCTTCTACTTCTTCTTCATCATCTTCTTCTTCTTCATCACCATCTTTTTCTTCCTCTCTTCTTCTTATTCTTCTTTTCTTTATCTTCCAATTTTTCTTCTTCTTCATCTTTCTTTCTTCTTTTCCTCTTTATCCTAGTCTTCTTCTTCTTTTTCCAACTTTTCACCTTCTTCTTCTTCTCCTTCTTCTAACTCTTCTCCTTCTTATTCTTATTCTTCTTCTTCATCTTCTTCTTAATCTTTCTCCTCTTCTTCTTTTTCTTCTTCTTCTTCTTCTTCTTCTTCCTCGTCTTTTTCTTTTTCTTCTTCTTCTTCTTCTTCTTCTTCTTCTTCTCCTTCTCCTTCAATATTTTCTTCTTCTTCTTCCTCCTCTTCCTCTTCTTCTTCATCTTTCTCTTCTTCTTCTACTTCTAATTTTTCTGCTTCTTCATCATCAACTTCTTCTTTTTCTTCTTCTTCTTCTCCTCCTTATTCTTCTTCTTCTTCTTCCTCTTCTTCTTCTTCTCCTTTTTCATTGTAATCCTTAAACCTTATTCCTTTATCCGTACTCTTTAATCTGTCCCTTCCTAGTCTGTTGTCCCTAAATTTGTAATCCCTAATTACTAATCGCTTATTACTACTCCTTAATCCCTAATACCCAATCGTTAATCCCTAATCCATCCTTAATCGATAATCCTTAATCAGTAATCCTTAATCTCTAATCCCTAATGTCAAATCTCTACTGTCTAATAGCTAAACTATAATCCCTCATACACATTTTGTAGGCCTTAACCTTTAATGTATAATCCATATTTATGAATCCTTTATTTTTAATCCCTAATCCTTAATCTCTTATCCTTAATCCAAAAATGTTAATCCCTAATATCTGATCCCTAATCTCTAATCCATAATCTTGAAACCCAAATCCTTAATCACTAATCTTTAATCCTTTATCCCTGATCTCTATTACCTAATTCATAGTCCTAAATCCTTAATCCCTAAACCCTGATCCCTAATTACTAGACCATAATCTCTAATTTTTAATCCCTAATCCCTAATCTATAATGCCTAATGTCTAATCCCACTCTCCTTAATCCTTATTCTATAATTCCTAATATCGAATTTCTAATCAATAATCTCTCCTTTCTTAATCCATAATCTATAATCTCTCCCTCTTTAATCTTTAATCCCTAATCCTTAACTTTCAAGAGTTAATCACTAAACCATAATCCCTAATTGCTAACTCTCAAACCCCTAATTTCTAATCCCTAATCCCTACCTTATTAATCTTCAATCCATATTCCCTGACACTTAATCTCTAATCCTTAATTCCATAATCCTTAATATTTAATCCCTAATTCTTAATCCCTAACCCCCGATCTGTAATCTATTTGTTTTTTATACTTCTTGTTTCACTTCTTCTTCTTCTTCTTCTTTATCTTCCTCTTCTTCTTCTTCTTACATATTGCACTTCAATAATCAATGTTGTGCCTCTTCATAGGAAATAAGTTTAAGGACAAAGTTCAAACATGTCAATCCCTCTTATAAGAAACTAGGTGCAAGTAAGAATCTGATTTAATGCTATTCTCCATGCAAAAA
>JAIUJO010000022.1:2484970-2508125 GCA_023846275.1 Vanilla planifolia
AAGAGGAAGTGGAAGAAGAAAAAAATGAATAAGTAGAGGAAGAAGAAGGGGAAGAAGAAGAAAAAGATGAAGGTATAGAAGAAGAGGATGAAGAACAAGAAGAAGAAGAAGCTTAAGAAGAAAAAGAAGATGAAGAAGAAGAAGAAGAAGATGACGAACTAGAAGAATAAGAAGAGAATGCAAAAGAAAGAGATGAAGAAAAAGAACGAGAAGAAGAAGAAGAAGAATAGCATAAAGAATAACAAGACGAGGAGGGCAAAGATGAAGAAAAACATAGAAGAAAAGTAATAGGAAGAAGAAGAAGAACTAGAGCAAGAGGAAGAATAAGTAGAAGAAGAAGGAGGAGGAGGAGAAGAAGAAGAGAAGAAGAAGAAGAAGATGATGATGATGAAGAAGAAGAAGAAGAAAACAAAGAAGAAAAAGAAGAAGAAAATCATGATGAAGAAGAAGACAAAGAAGAAGAAGAGGAGAAAGAAGAAAATGACGAAGAAGAAGTAGAAGGAGAAGCAGAAGATGGTGATGATGACGAAGAAGAAGAAGAAGAAGAGAAGTGGTGCAAGTAGAAGATGAAGAAGAAGTGGGAGAAGGAGAAGAAGATGAAGAAGAAGAGAGGAAGAAGAAGAAGAAGAAGAAGAAGAAGATGAAGAAGATGAAGAAGAAGAAGAAGAAGTGGAGGAAGAAGACAAAGAGGTAGAATGTGAAGAAGAAGTAGAAGTAAAAGAAAAAGAACAAGAAGAAGAAGTAGAAGAAGAAGAAGAAGAAGAAGTACAAGGAGAAGTAGATGAAGAAGAAGAAGAAGAAAAAGAAGAAGAAGAAGAAGAAGAGGTTGAAGAAGAAGATGAAGATGGAGAAGTAGAAGATGAAAAATAAGAAGAAGACGAAGAAGAAGAAGAAGTGGTAGAAGAAGAAGAACAAGAGAAGATGAAGGATAAGAAGAAGAAGAAGAGGATATCGAGGAGGAGGAATAAGAAGAGAAAGATGAAGGAGAGGAAAAAGAAGATGAACAAGTGGAAGAAGAAGAAAAAGAAGAGGAGGAAGAAGAGGAAGATGAAGTAGACGGAGAAGAAAAAGAACATGAAGAAGATGAAGAAGAAGAAAAAGAAGAAAAAATAGTAGAAGTAGAAGAAGAAGAATTAGAAGAAGTAGAAGAAGTGGAAGAAGAAGAAGAAGAAAAACAAGAATAAGAAGATGAAGAATTTGAAGAAGAAGAGGAAGAAGAAAAAGAAGAAGCAGAAGAAGATGGAGTAAGTCGAAGAAGAGGAGGGAGAAGACAAAGCAGAAGAAGAATAGGAAGAAGAAGAAAGGGAAGATAAGAAGACGTAGAAGAAAAGAAGAAGAGGGATAAGTAGATGAAGTTGAAGAAAAGGAAGGAATAAAAGAAGAAGAAGAAGAAGAAGAAGAAGAAGAAAAAGAAGAAGTACAGGACAAAGAAGAAGTAGGAGAAGAAGAAGAAGAAGAGGATGAAGAAGAAGAAGCAGATGAAAAAGTAGAGGAAGATGAAGAAGCTGAGGAAGAAGAAGAAGAGCAGGAAGAAGAAGGGGGAGATGAAGAAGATGAAGAAGATGAAGAAGAGAAAAAAGAACATGAAGAAGGACAAGGAGAAGAAGAAGAAAAAGAAAAACAAGAAGTAGAATAAGAAGAAGAAGAAGGTGAAGAAGAAGAAGAAGAGGAAGAAGAGGAAGAGGATGTAGAAGAAGAAGGAGAAGAAGTAAAAGAAGAAAAAGAAGGATAAGAAAGAGAAGAAGAACAAGAAGAGGGAGAAGAATCAGAAGAAGAAGATGGGATACCTATGTACCTTTTTCCCCTAAAGGTGTACAAAAAGTGTGGGGTACTTTTTTAAGGTGTACAAAAAGAGGGGGGAAGGACGCTTTAAGAGTCGAAAGGCCATAGAGAGAGAGAAGAAGAAGTAGAAGAAGAAGATGAAGATGAAGATGAAGAAGATAAACAAAGAGGAAGAATAAGAACTAGAAGACAAAAGAGGAGGAAGACGAAGAAGAAGAAGAGGAAGAGAAGAAGAAGAAGAAGAGGAACAAGAAGAATAAAAAGAAGAACATGAACAAAAAAAGAAATAGAGGAAGTAGACAAAGAAGAAGAAGTAGAAGAAGAAGAAAAGAGAAGAAGTGGAAGAATAAGATGAAGCAGAAGAAGAAGAAGAAGAAGAAGAAGAAGAAAGAGGACAAATAGAAGAAGAAGTAGAAGAAGAAGAAGATGAGGAAGAAGAAGTAGAAGAGTGCAAAGAAGAAAAAGTGGAAGAAGGAGAAGGGGAAGAAGAAGAAGAAGATAGAGAAGAGGATGATGATAACGAAGAAGAATAGAAGAAGAAGAAGAAGAAGAAGAAGAGGGAGAAGAAGAGGAAGATGAAGAAGAAATAGAGAAAAAGGAGAAGAAGAAGAACAAGAAGAAGAAGAAGTACAATAAGAAAAAAAGAAGAGGACGAAGAAGAAGAAGAAGAAGAAGAAGCAGAAGATGATGATGATGAACAAAAAGTAGTGATGAAGTAGGGGATGAAGGGGAAGAAGAAGAAGAAGAAGAAAATGAAGAAGAAAATGAAGAAGAACAAGAAGAAGAAAATGAAGAAGATGAAGAAGAAGAAAAAGAAGTCAAAGAAAAACTAGAATAAGAAGAAGAAGAAGAAGAAGATGTAGAAAAAGAAGAACAACAAGAAAAAGTAGACAAACAATAAGAAGTATAAGAAAAAGAAGAAAAAGGAGAAAAAAGTTGAAGAAGAAGTAGAAGTGGGAGAAGAAGAAGAGGAAGAAGAAGAATAATTAGCAGAAGAAGATGAAGATGATGATGATGATGATGATGATGATGATGGTGAAGAAAGGAAAGAAGAAGAAGAAGAAGAAGAAGAAGTAGAGGAAGTAGAAGATGAAGAATAAGAAGATGAAGAAGAAGGAGAAGTAGCAGTAGTAATAGTAGAAGAAGAGGAAGAAGAAGAAGAAGAAAAAGAAGAAGAAGAAGAAGAAGAAGAAAAAAAAGATAAGAAGAAGAAGAAGATTATGAACAAGATGAAGTAGAACATGAAGAAGAAGATGTGCAAGAAGAACAAAAAGTAGAAGAGGAAGTAAAGGAAGAAGTAAAGGAAGAAGAAGAAGAAGAAGAAGAAGAACAAGAAGAGGAAGAAGAAGAAGAAGAAGAAGAAGAAGAAGGAGAAAATTGGGATGAAGAAAAAGAAGAAGAAGAGCACAAAGAAGAAGACGAAGAAGAAGAAGAAGACAGAAAAAAAAGAAGAAGAAAAAGAGAAGATGAAAATGTAGAAGAAGTGTAGAATATGAAGATGAGTAAGAAGAAAAAGAACGAATGAAGAAGAAGAAGAAGGAGACGAAGAAGAAAAATAACAAGGAAAAAGAAGAAGTAGAAGAAGGAGAAGAAGAATAAGAAAAAGAAGATAAAATAGAAGAAGAATTTGATGAAGTTAAAGAAGAAGAAGAAGTTAAAGAAGTAGAAGAAGAAGAAAAAGAAGAATAAGAATAAGAGGAAGAGGGAGAAGAAGACGAAGATGAAGAAAAAATATAGAAAAAGGAGAAGAAGAAGAACAAAAAGAAGAAGAAGAAGTACAATAAGAAAAAAAGAAGAAGAAGAGGACGAAGAAGAAGAACAAGAAGAGCTAGAAGAAAAAGAACAAGGAAGAAGAAGAAAAAGAACAAGGAGACAAAGGAGAAGAAAAAGATGAAGAAGAAGAAGAAAATGAAGAAGTAGAAGAAGAATAAGAATTAGAACATGATGACGAAGAATAGGAAAAAGAAGGAGAAGAGAAGAAGAAGAAGAAGAATAAGAATAAGTAGAAGAAGAAGAAAAAGACGTGGAAGAAGAAGAGGAAGAAAAAGAAGAGGAAGAAGAGAAAGAAGAAGAGAAAGAAGAAGAAGAAGTAGAAGAAGAAGAAGAAGAAGAAGAAGAAGAAGAAGAATAAGAAGAAGAAGAAGAAAAGAAAAATAAAATAAAAGAAGAAGAGGAATAGGATGAAGAAGAAGAATAAGAAGGAGAAGAAGAAGAAGAAGAAGACGAAGAAGAAGAAGAAGACGAGAAAAAGAAGATGATGAAGAACTTAAGAACATGAAGAAGAAGAAGAAGAAGTGAAAGAAGATGATGAAGAAGAAGGAGAAGAAGATAAAGAAGTAGAGAAGGAGGAAGAAGAAGAAGAAGAAGAAGAAGAAGAGGAAGAAGAAGAAGAAGAAGAAGAAGAAGAAGAAGAACAATGAAAAGAAGATGAAGAAGTGGTAGAAGAAGAAGAAGAAGAAGAAGAATAAGAAAAGAAGTAAAATAAGAAGAAGAAGAAAACGAAGTAGAATGAGAAGAATAAGAAGGAGAAGAAGAAAAAGATGAAAAAGAACAAGAACAAGAAGAAGAAGAAGAAGAAGAATAAAAAGAAGAAGAAGAATAGGAAGAAGAAGAAGAAGAAGAAGAAGAAGAGGAAGAAGAAGAAGATGAAGAAGAAGAAGTTGAACAAGAAGAAGAAGAACATGATATGAAAGAAGAGGAAGAAGAAGAAAAAAAGAAGAGGAAGAAGAAGAAGAAGAAGAAGAACAAGAAGAAGAAAGAGAAGAAGAAGAAAAAGGAGAACATGAATATGAACAAGAAGAAGAAGAAGAAAAAGAAGAAGAAGATCAAATGAAGAAGAAGTGCACAAAGAATAAGAAAAAGGATTAGAAGAAGAAGAGGTAGAAGAAGAAGATGATGAAGATGATGATGAAGAAGAAGAAGAAGTAGTAGCAGAAGAAGACATAGAAAAAGAAGAAGAATTAGAAGAAGAAGACGATGAAGAATAAGAAGAAGAAGAAGAAGAAGAAGAAAAAGAGGAAGAAGAACAAGTAAAAGAAGAAGAAGAAGAAGAGAAGAAGAGGATAAAGAAGCAAAAAAATAGAAAGAAGAAAAAGAAGAATTGGAAGTGGAAGAAGTTGATGAAGAATAAGAAGTGAAAGAAGAAGAAGAAGAAGTGGAAGAAGAACAAGAAGAAGAAGAAAAAGAAGAAGAAGTAGAAGAAGAGGAAGAAGAAGAAAAGGAGAATTAGAAGAAGAAGAAAAGGTAAAAGAAGAAGAAGAAAACGAAGAAGAAGAACAACAAGAAGAAGAAGAAGTGAAGAAGAGGATTAAAAAGAACAAGAAGAAGCAGAAGAAGATGTAGAAAAAGAAGAATAAGAAGTAAAAGAAGTAGAAGAAGAAGAAGAAGAAGAAGAAGAAGATAAGAAGAAGAAGAATAAGAAGAAGAAGAAGAAGAACAAGAAGAAGAACAACAGTAAGAAGAAGAACAATAAGAAGAAGAAGAAGAAGAAGGAGAAGAAGAAGAACAACAAGTAGTAGTAGTTGTAGAAGAAGAAGAAGAAAAAGAACAAAAGGAAGAAGAAGAGAAAGAGAAAGAAGAAAAGGTGGAAGAGGAAGCGGAATAGGAACAAGAAGAAATGTGAGAAGGAGAAGAAGAAGAAGAAGAAGAAAAAGAAGACAAAGAAGAAGAAAAAAAGGAAGAAGAGGAAAAGGAAGAGGTGGAAGAAGAAGAAGAAGAAGAAAAGAGGAAGGAGAAGAAGAGGAAGAAGAAGGGGAAGAAAAAGAGAGCATAAGAAGAAGAAGAAGAAGATAAAGTAAAAGAAGAAGAAGAGGAGGAAGAAGAAGAAGTAGAAGAAGAAGGTGGTGAAGATGTAGGAAAAGAAGAAGTAGAAGAAGAAGAAGAACTAGAAGAAGTGTATAAGAAAAAGAAAGGGAAGAAGAAGAAGAAGAAGAAGAAGAAGAAGATGAAGACGAAGAAGAAGAAAAAGAAAATGAACAAGTTGTAATAGTAGAAGAAGTTGAAGAAGTACAAGGAGAAGGGTAAGAAGAAGTAAAAGTAGAAGAAGAACAAAAAGAAGAGGAAGTAGTAGTAGTAGAAGAAGAAGAAGAAGAAGAAGCAGAAGAAGAAGAAGAAGAAGAAGAAGACGGAGAAGAAGGAGAAGAAGAAGAAGAAGGAGAAGAAGAAGGAGAAGAAGAAGAAGAAGAAGAAGAAGAAGGAGGAGAAGAAGAAGAAGAAGAAGAAGAAGGAGAAGAAGGAGAAGAAGAAGAAGAAGAAGAAGAAGAAGAAGAAGAAGAAGAAGAAGACGAAGAAGAAGAAGAAGAAGACGAACAAGAAGAAAAGAAGAGGAAGAAGAAGAAGACAAACAAGAAGAATAGGAAGATGAAGAAGAAGAAGAAGAGGAAGATGAAGAAAAAGAACTAAAAGGAGAAGTAAAAGAAGAAGAAGAAGAAGAAGAAGTCAAAAAAGGAGTAGTATAAGAAGAAGAAGAAGAAGAAGAGGACAAAGAAGAAGAAGAAGAAGAAGAAGAAGTTGAAGAACAAGAAGATGATGGATCAAGGAGAAGTAGAATAAGTAGAAGAAGAGGAGGAATAAGAAGAGGAAGATGAAGAAGTAGAGAAAAAATAAGATGAAGATGAAGAAGAAGAAAAGAAGGAAAGGAAGAAAAAAACGTAGTAATAGTAGTAGTAGTAGTAGAAGAAGAAAAAGAAGAAGAAGTGGAAGAAGAAGAAGAAGAAAAAGAAGAAGAAGTGGAAGAAGAAGAAGAAGAAGATAATGAGGAAGAAGAAAAACAATAGGATGAGTAAGAAGAAGAAGACGATGATGATCAATCTAAAGAAGAAGGAGAAGAAGAAGATGAAGAAGAAGAAGAAGAGGAAGAAGAAGAAGAAGATCAAAAATAAGGAGAAGAAGAAGACGATGAAGAAGAAGAAGATGATGAAGAAGAAGAAAATGATTATTATTTTGATGAATAAGAAGCAGAAGAAAAAGAAGTGGAAGTAGAAGTAGATGAAAAGGAAGAAGAAGAAGAAAAAAATGAAGATGTAGTAGTAATTATAGTAGAAGAATTAGAAGATGAAAAGATGATGAAGAAGAAGAAGAACAAATAGTAATAGTTGAAGAAGGCGAAGAAGAAGAAAAAATAGTAGTAGTTGAAGAAGTAGTAGAAGAAGAAGTAAAAGAAGTAGAAGAAGAAGAAAAGGGGAAGAAGAAAGAGGAGGAGAAGATGAGGAAGAAGAAGAAGGAGAAGATGAATTAAGAGAAGAAGAAGAAGATGAAGAAGAAGAAAAAGAAGAAGAAGAAGCGGTAGAAGAAGATGAGGAATAATAATAAGAAGAAGAAGAAGCAAAAGCAGAAGCAAAAAAATAGGATGAAGAAGAAGAAGTAGAAGAAGAAAAAGAAGAAGAAGAAGAAGAAGAAAACGAGGAAAAGGAAGAAGAAGAGGAAGAAAAAGAAGAAGAAGAAGAAGTGGAGGAAGAAGAAGAAGAAGAAGATTTGCAAGAAGAAGAATGAAAGGAAAAAGAAGAAGAAGAAGAAGAAAAAGAAGAAGAAGAAGACGAACAAGAAGAAAAGGAAGATGAAGAAGAAGAAGGAGAAGAAGAAGAAGAAGAACAAGAAGAAGAAAAAGTAGAAGGGAAGAAGAAGAAGAGGAATGAGAAGAAGTGGACAATGATGAAGAAGAAGGAGAGGAAGAAGAGGAGGAAAAAGGAAAGGAAGAAGAAGAGGAAGAAGAAAAAGAAGAATAAGAAGAATAAGAAGGAAAAGAAGAAGAAGAAGAAGAATAAGATGCAAAAGAACGCGAAGAAACTGATGAAGAAGAATAAGAAGAAGATGAAGAAGAAGGAGGAGAACAAGAAGAAGAGGAAGAAGATAATGATGATGATGAAGAAGCAAAAGAAGTAAAAGTAGAAGCAAAAGAAGAGCAAGATGAAGAAGAGGAAGGAGAAGAAGAAGAAGATGAGTTGATAAAGAAGAACAAAATGAAAAAGCAGCAATCGAAGAAGTGGAGCAACAATAATAATAATAATAATAAGTAGAAGAGGAAGAAGTAATAGAAGAAGTAGTGGTAGAGTATGAAGAAGAAGAGGAAAAGGAGAAGAAGGAAAACAAGAAGAAGAAGAAGAAGAAGAGGAAGAAGAAGAAGAGAAGAAGAGGAAGAAGAGGAAGAACAAGAAGAAGAAGAAGAACAAGAAGAAGAGGAAGAAGAAGATGAAGAAGAATTTGAAATTGAAGATGAAGAAAAAGAAAAAGGAGAAGAAGAAGAGGAAGAAGAAGAAGAAGAAGATGAAGAAGAAGAAGACAAAGTTAAGAAGAAGAAGAAGAAGAAGTTTAAGAAGAAGAAGAAGAAGTAGAAGAAGTTAAGAACAAGAATAAGAAGAAGATGAAGGAGAAGAAGATGTTGAAGAAGGAGAATGTTACACTCCATATTTTCCTAGGCTGATTTTTGGCATATATTTTTTTTTTTTTTTGCATATAGACAGCTCAGATCGTCCCATACCAACCTGAGTAGCCTACGAAAAACATAGGATATAACACATCATTACACACCTACTTCCCTTAACAATTTGGATCCCATCTCCCGAGTACACCGTCAAATCAGGTTCATGACTCCTGAATTAACAGATGGACTCGCGCAATGTTACTCCTACTAGACCCAATACTCCTAACCCATACCGATAGGAGAACCGGTCTAATAGAAGTCTGAACCCCCATGGTTAAGTTCATTAGTCATGTAATGACCTCACCATCAAAAATAAAATACATAACATCTTCAGATAAAATATGGCAATCCACACATTATACCATCAAGATAATAAAGTAAAACAGTAGTGGAAACTACATTACAAGAATAAGATCCAAGTCCAACAAGTGCAATATTGTCCAACCAGATACATAAGTCAGAATCACCCTCACATAATACCTGACATATGGGAATAACAGTCTCACTGACAACATCCAACAGCAACAATCAACTAACCAGAATTTCTCAGATAATCACAGATCAGATATCCTCCACAAGCCTGCTGACCACGATCCCACCTAATCTGGTAGCGTCAAGTCTGCCGAGCCACTGAAAATATATAATACGGAAATGAGCTACGCCCAGTAGGAAAGACAGCTAGTAAAACTCACATGCAAGAGAAGGATAATAGCAAGAGTATAAGAATACAGCATAACAATATATGATGGATAGGCACTCTCAGTCCCAGACTCCGACCAACCACAGTCACCCTAGACACACCAGAGTAGCTCTCCTCTGGGCTTCCAGGTAGCGTGCCAGTGGGAACGCCCATCTCGAAACACGCATGGCGCCTAAGCACCCGACACCGCAGCGTCTCTCGTCAATCAATCTCCTGGAGACTATAGACAGATCCAGTCACAAAATCTCTAGCCAATGTGAGACACCCCTGCCACCCTAAGGCGCGCAGGCCTACACACTTGGCTAGCCACAGCGAGACACCCCTGCCACCCTCAGGCGCGCAGGCCTACACACATGGACCAGGAGAGATCGACTCAGCCACCGTCCCAAAGAGTCCTCTACCAACAACTTCCATAGAAGATCACGCCCCTACAGTCATTGTCAATTCTCTAACTCCAAGATTCGACAACATATGTCCAGGTACGACAAGGCGCATACCAGTCCACATGTATACTGTGGAAGCTAAGTCTGAACCGCACAGTTACCTACCACAACTACCCTAAAACATCATATAGGGTTTATAGTAGTCCGATCCAGTATGCCAATCCATAAAATATGCCCACACTGAGTAAACTGACTCAATCCATGCCGTTGCCATCAAAGCAACACAACTGTCAATTACTGACTGTTCTGGTAGCATCCATGTACCATACCTCTGTCTGACTGTTTCAACTATACTGTCATCACTGATAACATTTTTCCCTACTTCAGGAAGTTTTTAAATCCCAATTTTAATTTCCGCCCTTTATCCATTTTCCGAAATTCGGAATAAATTTCCGAATAAAATTTAAATTCCACATATATCCTTTTTCCGAAAAGTCGGATTAATTTCCGAATTAAATTTTTCTCTTATCCTTTTTATTTCCGAAAATTCGGATTAATAATAAATTTCTGAATTTTCCTTCCGCTTCTCTCTCTTCCGCGCCGCGCCGTTCGTCCGCGCCGACTCCCGCTGAACCGGTTTTCGCTGCCGGTTCGGCTTTCGCGCCGTTCGTCCGCGCCGAATCCTGCTGAACCGATTTTCCGCTGCCGGTTCGGCTTTCGCGCCGTTCGTCCGCGCCGAATCCTGCTGAGCCGGTTTTCGCTGCCGGTTCGGCTTTCGCGCCGAATCCCGCTGAACCGGTTTCCGCTGCCGGTTCGGAACTCTCGCGCTGAACCGCGACACCGCCGAATAAATTTCTTATTAATCCGTTAATTGGATTTATTTTAATTACTAATAAAATAGCGTAAATATCATTAATTACTTAATTAAATTTGTAATTATCTAAACCCCTCTCCTTCCTCGGTCTAACGCCCGCAAAACCCTAGCCGACGATTTCTCCGGGAAATTCCGTTTTCCCCCGTCGATTTTCGGCGACCGAGATCAAGGAGAAGCAAAATCCGATGTTCATACTATCCTAATTTGTCAATAATGCCCCTAATTTCTAAGATTCAATCAAATTTCCGCCGAAGTTTTCATCCGATCCTCATTTAACAATTTATGAAATTAAACAAACAATCTATGAATTTAAAACAATTTTCAGCATTTGATACAATCTTAACATGAATAAAGCCCATAATAGAATCATCAATTGCTCGATAAAATTTCCAATTTGACGGGTATAATTTTTCCGAAAACCCTAAAATGCTAAAATCAATAATTTGCTTTAATCACTTTCAAAAAAAAACACAATTCACATGTTCTGGTAGTTAATTGCAAAGTAATCCATATTTTCAATTCGCTAATTAACGAAATTTAAACTGAATTTCCTACCTTTCTTCTCCGGTGACGGTGAAGCTCGCACGCGACCAACCGCTGCTCCTCGCCGAACGAAACCGGTACCAATCGATTCTCCTCGGTCCCCGCGAATCTCCAGGTACAAAAAGCCCCTTGAAAGGCTGCCGGAAAATATCGCCGTTCGCCCGCGAACACCCCCGTCTCCGGCCACCGCTCGAAAACCCTAACAGCAATAAATCGGGTTAAATACCCAGCTTAAACCGGTAATAACCCGTTAAGAACCCATTAAGCGCCGGTTGACCTTCTAATAACGCCGCTTAAACCCGATCAGCCGGTTAATCTCCACCGCTGATCTCGTCCGTCCGATCCGCTTATCCGCGGCTTATCCAACCGCACGCGCAAATGCACTCGGCGAACCGCCCCCCGCCTTTGCTGAACCGCTCCGGTCCGGTTCACGCGCGGTAAAAACCAAATTCCGGTTTAAAATAGATTTTCGAATTTCCAAAAATCCAATAAATCCAATTAAACAGGGAAAATTACTTTAAAATTTCCTCGGTGCTCCGAAAAATCCCCAGAAAATTTCAGAAATTCCAATAGCCTCCAATTGAGCTCCTGGCTCATCCTACTGTCGATCTGAAATCATCCAAGCCACAATTTAAATTATTGAAGATTAAATATATAATATTTTACTGGGTATAACAGAGAAGAAGGAAAACAAGATAAAGAAGAAGAATAGGAGGAGGAACTAGAAGAAGAAGAAGAAGAAGAAGAAGAGGAAGAAGAAGAAGAGCAAGAAGAAGAGGAAGAAGAAGAGGAAGAAAAAGAAGAAAAGATAGGAAGAAGATAAAGAAGAAGAGGAAGAAGAAGAAAAAAAAAGTAAAAGAAGAAGAAGAAGAACAAGAACAAGAATAAGAAGACGATGAACATGAAGAAGAAGAAGAAGAAGATGATGATGATGATGATGATGATGAAGAAGAAGATGAAGAAGAAGAAGAAGAAGAAGAAGTAGAAGAAGAAGAAATAGGTGAAGTATAGAAGAGGAAGGAGAGCAAGAAGAAGAAGAAGAAGAAGAAGAAAACAAAAATTTAGAACTTGAAGAAGAAGAAAAGAAGAAGTATTGGAATAAAAGGAAGAAAATGAGGAAGAAGAAGAAAAGATGAAAAAGAAGAGCTAGAAAAAGAGGAAGAAGAAAAAGAAGACGAAGAAGATGAGCAAGAAGAAAAGGAAGAAGAAGAAGAAGTAGAAGAAGGAAAAGAGGAGGAAGAAGAAGAAAAAGAACTAAAACGAGAAGTAGAAGAAGAAGAAGAAGAAGAAGTCGAAGAAGGAATAGTATAAGAAGTAGAAGAAGAAGAAGAAGAAAAAGAGGACGATGAGAAGAAGAAGAAGAAGATGAAGAAGAAGAAGAAGTTGATGGATGAAGCAGAAGTAGAAGAAGTAGAAGAGGAGGAGGAATAAGAAGAGGAAGATGAAAAAGGAGAGAAAAAATAAGATGAAGATTAAGAAGAACAAAAGAAGGAAAACAAGAAAAAATCTTCGCAGTAGTAGTAGTTGTAGAAGAAGAATAAGAAGAACAAGAAGAAGAAGAAGCGGAAGAAGTGGAAGAAGAAGAACAAGAAGATGAGGAGGAAGAAGAAAGGGAATAGGATGAGTAAGAAGAAGAAGAAGAAAAAGATGAAGAATTAAAAGAAAGAGAAGAAGAAGAAGAAGAAGAATAGAAGGAAAAGAAGAAGAAGAAGAAGTAGCACAAGAGGAAGAAAAGAAGAAGAATAGGAATAAGAAGAAGAAGAAGAAGATGTGGGAGAAGAGGAAGAAAAGTAGAGGAATAAGAAGAAGAAGATGAAGAGGATGAGGAAGATAGAAGAAGACAAAGAAGAAAAGAAGAAGAAGAACAAGAAGAACAAGGAGAAGAAGAAGAAGTATAATAAAAAGAAGAATGAAAGAAAATAGAAGAAGAAGAAGAAGAAGAAAATTAAAAAAAGAAGAAGAAGGAGAAGAAGAAGAAGAAGAAGAAGAAGAGGAAGTATTAGAAGAAGAAGAAAAAGAAGAAGAAGGGGAAGAAGAAGAAGAAGAAGGAGAAAACGAAGAAGAAGAAGAGGAAGAAGAGGGAGAAGAAGATGTTGAAGAAGAAGAAGAAGAAGAAGAAGACGCAGAGGAAGAACAAGAAAAAGAAGAAGAAGAAGAAGAAGAATAAGAGGAAGAAGAGGAAGTAGAAGAAGAAGCGGAACAAAGAGAGGAAGAGGAAGAAGAAGGAGAAAAGAAGAAGAAGAGGATGAAGAAGAAGAAGAGTTGGAGGAAGAAGAAGAAGAAGAAGAAGAAGAAGAGTAAGGAGAAGAACAAGAGGAAGAAGATGATGATGAAGAAGAAGAAGAAGAACATGAAGAAGAAGATTAAGAAGAAGAAGAAGAAGAATTAAAAGAAGTTGAAGAACTAGAAAAAGAGTAGAAGAAGAAGAAGAGGAAGAAGAAAAAGTAGTAGAAGAAGGAGAAGAAGAGCAAGAGGAAGAAGATGATGATCAAGAAAAATAAAATGTAGTAGTAGTAGAAGAAGAAGAAGAAGTAGAATGAGGAGTTGAAGATGAAGAAATAGGAGAAGAACAAGAAGAAGAAATAGAAATAAAAAACAAGAAGGGGAAGTAGAAGAAGTTGATAAAGAAAATGAAGAAAAACAAGAAGAATAAGAAGAAGAAGAAGATGGTAATGATTATGATGATGAAGATAAAGACAAAGAAGAAGAAGAAGATGATGAGGAGGAGGAAGCAGAAATGAAGAAGGAGAAGAACAAGAAGAGGAAGAAGATGAAGGAGAAGAAGTAGAAGAAAAAGAAAACAAAGACAAAGAAGAATAAGAAGAAGAAAAAAGAGAAGAAGAAGAACATGATGATTATGATAATTAATAGAGAAGAAGTAGAAGAAAAAGAGGAAGAAGAAGAAAAACCAGAAGTAGAAGATGAAGAAGAAGAAGAAAAGGAAGAAGAAGAGGATGAAGAATAAGTGGAAGAAGTTGAAGAAGAAGAGGAAGTAGAAAGAAGAGGAAGAAGAAGAAGAAGAAAAGGAAGAAGTAGAAAAATAGGAGATAGAAGTAGAAGTAGGGGAAGAAGAAGAGCAAGAAGAAGAAGGTGAAGAAGAAGTAGAAGAAGTAGTAGAACAAATTGATGCAGTAGAAGATGAAGACGAAGAAGAAGTAGAATTAGAGGAAGAAGAAAAAGAAGAAGAAGAAGAAGATGATGATGATGAAGTTGAAAAAAAAATAGAAGAAGAAGAAGAAGAAGAAGAAGAAGAAGAAGAAGAAGAAGAAGAAAAAGAAAAAGAAGAAGAAGAAGAAGAAGAAGATGAGGAAGAAGAAGAAGTGGAAGAAGAAAATAAGAAGAAGAGGAAGAAGAATAATAAGAAGAGGGAGAAGAAGAAGAACAAAAAGAAGAAGAAGATCAAGATGAAGAAAAAGAAGAAGAAGAAGAAGAAGAAGAGGAGGAGGAGGAAGAAGAAGAAGAAGAAGAAGAAGAAGAGCAAAAAGAAGAACTCGAACAAGAACAAGGAGAAGAGGAAGAAGAAGATTTGCAAGAAGAAGAATGAAAGGAAAAAGAAGAAGAAGAAGGAGAAGATGAAAAATAGAAGAAGAAGAAGAAAAAGAAGAAGAAGAAGACGAACAAGAAGAAAAGGAAGATGAAGAAGAAGAAGGAGAAGAAGAAGAAGAAGAAGAACAAGAAGAAGAAAAAGTAGAAGTAAGGGAAGAAGAAGAACAGGATCGAGAAGAAGTGGACAATGATGAAGAAGAAGGAGAGGAAGAAGAGGAGGAAGAAGGAAAGGAAGAAGAAGAGGGAGAACAAGAAGAAGAAAAAGAAGAAAAAGAAGAAGGAAAAGAAGAAGAAGAAGAATAATAAGAAGCAAAAGAAGGCGAAGAAAATGATGAAGAAGAAGAAGAAGATGAAGAAGAAGGAGGAGAAGAAGAAGATGAAGAAGAAGAAGATAATGATGATGATGAAGAAGCAGAAGAAGTACAAGTAGAAGCAAAATAAGAGCAAGATGAAGAAGAGGAAGGAGAAGAAGAAGAAGATGAGTTAATAAAGAAGAACAAAATGAAAAAGCAGCAGTCGAAGAAGTAGAGTAACAATATAATAATAATAATAATAATAAGTAGAAGAGGAAGAAGTAATAGAAGAAATAGTGGTAGAGTATGAAGAAGAAGAGGAAAAGGAGAAGAAGGAAAAGAAGAAGAAGAAGAAAAAGAAGAAGAGGAAGAAGAAGAAGTGGAAGAAGAGGAAGAACAAGAAGAAGAGGAAGAAGAAGATGAAGGAGAATTAGAAGTTGAAGATGAAGAAGAAGAAGAAGGAGAAGAAGAAGAGGAAGATGAAGAAGAAGAAGATGAAGAAGAAGAAGACGAAGTTAAGAAGAAGAAGAAGAAGAAGTTGAGAAGAAGAAGAAGAAGTAGTAGAAGAAGTTAAGAACAAGAATAAGAAGAAGATGAAGGAGAAGAAGATGTTGAAAAAGGAGAAGAAGGAAAACAAGATAAAGAAGAAGAAGAGGAGGAGAAACTAGAAGAAGAAGAAGAAGAAGAAGAGGAAGAAGAAGAAGAGCAAGAAGAAGAGGAAGAAGAAGAGGAAGAAAAGGAAGAAAAGATGAGGAAGAAGATAATGAAGAAGAGGAAGAAGAAGAAAAAAAAAGCAGAAGAAGAAGAACAAGAACAGAACAAGAACAAGAACAAGAAGACGATGAACATGAAGAAGAAGAAGAAGAAGAAGAAGATGATGATGATGATGATGAAGAAGAAGAAGATGAAGAAGAAGAAGAAGAAGAAGAAGTAGTAGTAGTAGAAGAAGAAGAAATAGATGAAGTATAAAAGAGGAAGGAGAGCAAGAAGAAGAAGAAAACAAAAATTCAGAACTTGAAGAAGAAGAAAAGAAGAAGTATTGGAATAAAAGGAAGAAGATGAGGAAGAAGAAGAAAAGATGAAAAAGAAGAGCTAGAAAAAGAGGAAGATGAAAAAGAAGACGAAGAAGATGAGCAAGAAGAAAAGGAAGAAGTAGAAGAAGTAGAAGAAGAAAAAGAAGAGGAAGAAGAAGAAAAAGAACTAAAACGAGAAGTAGAAGAAGAAGAAGAAGAAGAAGAAGTCGAAGAAGAAGGAGTAGTATAAGAAGAAGAAGAAGAAGAGAAAAAAAAGAGGACGAAGAGAAGAAGTAGAAGAAGATGAAGAAGAAGAAGAAGTTGATGGACTGAAGCAGAATTAGAAGAAGTAGAAGAGGAGGATGAATAAGAAGAGGAAGATGAAGAAGTTGAGAAAAAATAAGATGAAGATTAAGAAGAACAAAAGAAGGAAAACAAGAAAAAATCTTCGCAGTAGTAGTAGTTGTAGACGAAGAAGAAGAAGAAGAAGAAGAAGAGGAAGAAGTGGAAGAAGAAGAACAAGAAGATGAGGAGGAAGAAGAAAGGCAATAGGATGAGTAAGAAGGAGAAGAAGAAAAAGATGAAGAATTAAAAGAAGAAGGAGAAGAAGAAGAAGAAGAAGAATAGAAGGAAAAGAAGAAGGAGAAGAAGAAGTAGCAGAAGAGGAAGAAAAGAAGAAGAATAGGAATAAAAAGAAGAAGAAGAAGATGTGGGAGAAGAGGAAGAACAGAAGAGGAATAAGAAGAAGAAGATGAAGAGGATGAAGAAGATAGAAAAAGACAAAGAAGAAAAGAATAAGAAGAACAAGAAGAACAAGGAGAAGAAGAAGAAGAAGTATAGCAAAAAGAAGAATGAAAGAAAATAGAAGAAGAAGGAGAAGAAGAAAATTAAAAAAAGAAGAAGAAGGAGAAAAAGAAGAAGAAGAAGAGGAAGAAGAGGAAGAAGAAGATGTTGAAGAAGAAGAAGAAGAAGAAGAAGCAGAGGAAGAACAAGAAAAAGAAGAAGAAGAAGAAGAAGAAGAAGAAGAAGAAGAAGAGGAAGAAGAGGAAGAAGAGGAAATAGAAGAAGAAGAGGAAGAAAGAGAGGAGGAGGAAGATGAAGGAGAAAAGAAGAAGAAGAGGATGAAGAAGAAGAAGAGTTGCAGGAAGAAGAAGAAGAAGAAGAAGAAGAAGAAGAAGAAGAAGAGTAAGGAGAAGAACAAGAGGAAGAAGATGATGATGAAGAAGACGAAGAAGAAGAACATGAAGAAGAAGATTAAGAAGAAGAAGAAGAAGAATTAAAAAAAGTTGAAGAACTAGAAAAAAGAGTAGAAGAAGAAGAAGAGGAAGAACAAAAAAGTAGTAGAAGAAGGAGAAGAAGAATAAGAGGAAGAAGATGATGATCAAGAAAAATAAAATGTAGTAGTAGTAGTAGAAGAAGAAGAAGAAGAAAAAGTAGGAGGAGTTGAAGATGAAGAAATAGGAGAAGAACAAGAAGAAGAAATAGAAAGAAAAAACAAGAAGGGAAAGTAGAAGAAGTTGATGAAGAAAATGAACAAAAACATAAAGAAGAAGAAGAAGAAGAAGAAGATGGTAATGATTATGATGATGAAGATAAAGTCAAAGAAGAAGAAGAGGAGGATGAGGAGGAGGAAGCAGAAATGAAGAAGGAGAAGAACAAGAAGAGGAAGAAGATGAAGGAGAAGAAGTAGAAGAAAAAGAAAACAAAGACAAAGAAGAATAAGAAGAAGAAAAAAGAGAAGAAGAAGAAGAAGAGGATTATGATGATTAATAAGAGAAGAAGTAGAAGAACAAGAGGAAGAAAAAGGAGAACCAGAAGTAGAAGAAGAAGAAGAAGAAGTTGAAGAAGAAGAAAAGGAAGAAGAAGAGGATGAAGAATAAGTGGAAGAAGTTGAAGAAGAAGAAGAGGAAGTAGAAGAAGAGGAAGAAGAAGAAGAAGAAAAGGAAGAAGTATAAAAATAGGAGATAGAAGTAAAAGTAGGGGAAGAAGAAGAGCAAGAAGAAGAAGGTGAAGAAGAAGTAGAAGTAGTAGAAGTAGAATTAAAAGAGGAAGAAGAAGAAGAAGAACAAATTGATGCGTAGAAGATGAAGACGAAGAAGAAGTAGAATTAGAGGAAGAAGAAAAAGAAGAAAAAGAAGAAGAAGAAGAAGAAGAAGATGATGAAGTTGAAGAAAAAGTAGAAGAAGAAGAAGAAGAATAAGAAGAAGAAGAAGAAGAAAGAAGAAGAAGAAGAAGAAGAAGAAGAAGAAGAAAAAGAAGAAGAAGAAAAAGAAGAAGAAGAAGAAGAAGATGAGAAGAAGAAGAAGTGGAAGAGGAAAATATGAAGAAGAGGAAGAAGAATAATAAGAAGAGGGAGAAGAAGAAGAACAAAAAGAAGAAGAAGATCAAGATGAAGAAGAAGAAGAAGAACGTGACAATGATGATGAATATGAAGCAAAAGAAAAAGAAGTAGAAGTAAGGGCAGAAGAAGAGGAAGAAGAAGAAGAAGAAGAAGAACAAAATGAAGATATAACAATAGTCAATGTAGTAGCAGTAATACAAGAAGAAGAAGAAGAAGAAGAAAAAAAGAAGGAAATGAAGAAGAAGAAGAAGAAGTAAGAGAAGCAAAATAAGGAGAAGAAGAAGATGAAGAAGAAGAAAAAGAGGAAGGAGAAGATGATGAAGAAGAAGTAGTAGTGGAAGAAGAAGAAGAAGAAGAAGAAGAAGAGAAGAAGAAGAAGCAAAAGAAGTAGAAGAAGAAGAAATGGGGAAGGAGGAGGAGGATGAGAAGAAGGAGAAGAAAAAGAAGAAGAATAAGAAGAAAGAGAAGATGAATTAAAAGAAGAGTAAGAAGAAGAAGAAGAAGAAAAAGAAGAAGAAGATGAAGAAGAAGAGGAAGAAGAAGAGGTAGAAGAACAACCAGAAGAACAATTATAATAATAAGACGAAGAAAACAACAAAGAAGAAGAAGAAACAGAAGAAGAAGGGGAAGAAGTACAAGAATATGAAGAAGAAGAAGAGGAAGAAGAGGTGGAGGAGGAGAAGAAGAAGAAGAAGAACAAGCAGAGGTTGAAGAAGAAGTTGAAGAATAGGAAGAAGAAGAAGAAGAAGAAGTAGAAGAAGAAAAAAAAGAAGAAGAAGAAAAGGAAGAAGTAGAAGAAGAGGAAGAACAAAAAGAAGAAGAAGAAGACAAGGAGGGGGAGGAGAGGAAGAAGAGCAAGAAGAAGAATGAAAGGAAAAAGAAGAACAAAATGAAAACATGAAGGAAGAAGAAGAAGAAGAAGAAGAAGATAAAGAAGAAGAAGAAGAAGAGGAATTGGAAGAAGAAGGAGAAGAAGAAGAAGAAGAAGAAGAAGAAGAAGAAGAAGTAGAAGAACAAGAAATAGAAGAAAAAGAGGAAAAAGAGGAAGAAGAAGAAAAAGAAGAAGAAGAGGAAGAATAAGAACTAGAAGAAGAAGAAGAAGAATTAGAAGAAGAAAAAGAAGAAGATGAAAAAGACGAAGAGGAAGAAGAAGAGGATTAAGAAAATGAAGAAGTAGAAGAAGAGATGATGAAGAAGAAGAAGAAGAAGAAGATGAAGATGATGTAGAAGAAGCAGAAGAAGAAGATGAAGTAGAAGCAAAAGAAGAAGAAGATGAAGAAGAAGAAGAAGAAGAAGAAGAAGAAGAAGGGAAAGAAGAATAGGAGGAGGAAGAAGAGGAAGAAGAGGAAGAAGAAGAAGAAGAGGAAGGAGTATAAGAAGAAAGAGAAGAAGAAGAAGAGTAAGAAAAAGAAGAAGAAGATGAAGAAGAAGAAAATAAAGAACAAAAAAAGATGAAGAAGAAGAAGAGGACGAAGAAGAAGAAGATGATTAGGAAGAAGAAGAAGATGATTGATGATGATGATGAATAAGAAGCAGAAGAAAATGAAGTAGAAGTAGAAGTGGAAGAATAGGAAGTAGCAAAAAGAAGAAAAAGAATAAGATGATGAATAAGAAGAAGAAGTAGTGGATGAAGAAGTAAAATAATAATAAGAAGAAGAGATGATGAAGTAGAAATTGTAGTAGTTGAAGAAGAAGAATAAGCAAAAGTAGAAGAAGAAGAACAAGGGAGGAAGGAGGAGGAGGAGGAGAAGAAGAGGAGGAAGAAGAAGAAGAAGCAAAAGAAGGAGAAGAAGTACTAGAAGCAGCAGAAGAAGAAGATGAAGAAGAAGAGAAAGAAGAAGAAGGAAAAAAGAAAAAGAAGAAGAAGAAGAGGTAGAACTTCTTTTTCTTCTTCTTCTTCTTAATCTTTAACTTCTTCTTCAACTTCTTGTTCTTCTACTACTACAACTTCTACATTTTATTTTTCTTCTTCTTCTTCTTCCTCCACTTCCTCTTCTTCTTCTTCCCCTACTTCTTCTTCTTCTACTCTTGTTCTACTTTCTCTACTCCTTCTAGTTCTTCTTCTTCTACATCTTCTTCTTCATCATCATCATCATCTTCTTCTTCGTCTTCATCATCTTCTTCTTCTTCTTCCTCTTGTTCTTCTTTTTCTTATTCTACTTTTTCTTCTTCTTCTTCTTCTTCTTCTTCTTCCCCTTCTTCTTCTTCCTCTTTTTGTTCTTCTTGTTCTTCTTTTTCTTCTCTTCTACTTGCACTTCTCCTTCCTCTTCTTCTTCTTTTTCTTCTTCCTTTTCCTCTTCTTCTTCTTCTTCTTCTTCTTCTTCTTCTTTTCCTTCCTCTTCATTTACTTCATCTTCTTATCTTCGTCTTCCTATTTTTCCACTTCTTACTCTCCTTTTTCTTCTTCTTTTTCTTCATTTGATTCTTCATCATCCTCTTCTTCCTCCTCTTCATTTTGTTCTTCCTCTTCATGTTCTTCTTCTTCTTCTTCTTCCACATCTTTTTCTTCTTCTTCTTCTTCTAATTCTATTATTTCTTCTTTTTCTTCCTCTTCTTCTTCTTCATGTTCTTTTCTTCTCCTTCTTCTTCTTCATCATTCTCTTCTACTTCTTCTTCTTGCTCTTCTTCTTATTTTTCATCTTCTTTTAGCTTTTCTTCTTCATAATCATGTTCTACTTCGTCTTCATCATCGTCCTCTTCTTCTTCTTCTTTTTCTTCTTCTTCTTCTTCTTCTTCTTCTTCTTCTTCTTATTCTTCTTCTTTTTCTTCTACTTCTCCTTATTCTTCTTCGTCTTTTTCAACTTCTACTTCTTCTTCTTCTTCTTCATCTTCTTCTTCTCCTTTTACTTCTTCTTACAACTTTTTTTCTTCATCTTCTTCTTCTTCTTCTTTTTCTTCTTCTTCAACTTCTTCTTCGTCGTTTTCGTCTTCTTGTTCTTCTTCTTCTAAATCTTCTTCTTCTTCTTCTTCTTTGTCATGTTCAACTTCTTCTACCTCATCTTCTTCTTCTACTTCTTCTTCTCTTCTTCTTCTTCTTGTTCTTTGTCATCTCCGTCATCATCTTCTTCTTCTTCTTCTTCCTCTAATTATTGCGTTTCTTCTTCTTCTTCCTCATCTTCTTCTTATTCTTCCTCTACTTCTTCTTTTTCTTCTTCTTCTGCTACATCTTCATTTCCTTTTTCTTCTTGTTCTTCCTCTTCTTCTTCTTCTTCTAACTCTTCTTCAACATTGTCTTCTTCTTCTTCTTCTTCTTCTTCATCTTCTTTTTCTTCTTCTTCTTCTTCTTCTTCCTCCTCTTCTTCATCCTCTTCATCCTCTTGTTCTTCTACTTCAACCTCTTCTTCTTCCTCTTTATTTTCTTTTCCTTCTTCTTCTTCTTCTTCTTCTTCTTCTTTTCTTCTTCTTCTTCTTCTTCCTTTCTTCTTCTTGTTCTTCTTCTTTTTTTCTTCTTCTTCTTCTCTTTCTTCTCCTCCTCCTTATTTTCTTCTTCTTCTTCTTCTTCTTTTCCTCTTCTTGTTCTTCTTCTTCTTTTTTTCTTCTTCTTTTTCTCTCTCTTCTTCTCCTTCATCTTCTTCTTCTTCTTATTCTTATTCTTCCTCTTTTTTGTCTACTTCTCCTTCTTTTTCTTCTGCTCTTCTTCTTCTTCTTCTTTGACAACTACAACTTCTTCTTCTTCTTCCCCTTCTTAATCTATGTCTTTCTCTTCTTCATCTTCTTTTCTTCTTCTACATCTTCTTCTTCCTCTTCTTCTATTTATTCTTCATCCTCTTCTACTACTACTACTACAATTTTTTCTCCTTCTTATTATTTTTTTCTTCTTCTTCTTCTTCTTCTTCTTCGTCTTCTTCTCCCTTTACTTCTACTTCTGCTACTTCTTCTACTTAATCTTAATCATCATCATCTTCTTCTTCTACTTCTTATTGTTCTTCATCTTCTTCTTTTTCTTCTTCTTCTGCTTCTTCTTCATCATCATCATCATCATCTTCTTCTTCTTCTTCTTCTTCACCATCTTCTTCTTCTTCTTCTTCTTCTTCTTCTACAACCTTCTTCTTCTTCTTCTTCTTCTTCCTGTTGTTCTTGATGTACTTCTTCTTCTTCTTCTTCTTGAACTTCTCCTTCATGTTCTTCTTCTTCTTCCTCTTCTTCTTCTTCTTCCACTGCTTTTTCTTCTTCTTATTCTTCTTCTTTGACTTCCTCTTCATCTTCTTCCACTTCCCTTTCTTCTTCTTGTTCTTCTTCTTCTTCATCTTCTTCTACTTCATCATCAATTTATTATCCTTTTTCTTCATTATCTTCTTTTCCATCTTCTTCATCTTCTTCTTCTTCTACTACTTCTTCTTCTATTGCTACTTCTTCTTCTTCTTCTTGTTCTTCTTCTTTTTCTCATTCTTTGTCTTCTTCTTCTATTTCATTATCATCATCATCGTCATCCTCTTCTTTTTCTTTTTCCTCCTCTTCTCCGTCTTCTTCACCTTCTTTTTCTCCTTCTCCTACTTTTTCTTCTTAATCTTCTTCTACTCCTTCTTCTCCTTCTTCTTCTTCCTCTTCTTCGCCTTCCTCCTTCTATAGCTTCTTCTATTTTTTCTTTTTCTTCCTCTTCTTCATCTACCTCCTCCTCTACTTCTTCTTCATCTTGTTCCTCTTCCTTTTCTTCTCCCTCTTCATTTTCTTCTTCTTCCACTTCTTCTTTATCTTCATTTTCTTCTTCTTCTTATTCTACTACTACTTTTCTTCTTCTTCTTCTTCTTCATGTTCTTTTTATTCTCCTTCTTCATCTTTATCTCACTCTTCTTCCTTTTCCTCTTCTTCTTGTTCTTCTTCTTCTTCTTTCTCTTTTTCTACTCCTTCTTGTTCTTCATATTCCACTTCTTATTCCTCCTCTTCTTCTTGTTCTTCGTTATCATCTTCTTCTTGTTCTTCTGCTACTTCTTCTTCATCTCCTCCTCCTCCTTTTTCTTCTTCCTCTACTTTTTCATCTTCTTCTTCTTCTTCTTTTTCTTCTTATTCTTCTTCTTCTTATTCTTCTTCTTCTACTACTACTACTCCTACTTATTCCTCTTCTTCTTCCTTTTATTATTCTTCTTCTTCTTCTACTACTTATACTTCTTCTTATTACTCTTCTTCTTCTTATTCGTGCTATTCTTCTAATTCTTCTACTTATTCTTCTTCTTCTTCTTACTTCCCTTCTTCTACTTCTTGTTCTATTTGTCCTATTCTTCTAATTCCTCTAGTTATTCTTCCTCTTCTTACTTCCCTTCTTCT
>JAIUJO010000022.1:2508148-2510648 GCA_023846275.1 Vanilla planifolia
TTAAGAAGAAGAAGAAGTAGAAGAAGTTAAGAACAAAAATAAGAAGAAGATGAAGGAGAAGAAGATGTTGAAGAAGGAGAAGAAGGAAAACAAGATAAAGAAGAAGAAGAGGAGGAACTAGAAGAAGAAGAAGAAGAAGAAGAGGAAGAAGAAGAAGAGCAAGAAGAAGAGGAAGAAGAAGAGGAAGAAAAAGAAGAAAAGATGAGGAAGAAGATAAAGAAGAAGAGGAAGAAGAAGAAAAAAAAAGTAAAAGAAGAAGAAGAAGAATAAGAACAAGAATAAGAAGACGATGAACATGAAGAAGAAGAAGAAGAAGATGATGATGATGATGATGATGATGATGAAGAAGAAGAAGATGAAGAAGAAGAAGAAGAAGAAGAAGTAGAAGAAGAAGAAATAGGTGAAGTATAGAAGAGGAAGGAGAGCAAGAAGAAGAAGAAGAAGAAGAAGAAGAAAACAAAAATTTAGAACTTGAAGAAGAAGAAAAGAAGAAGTATCGGAATAAAAGGAAGAAAATGAGGAAGAAGAAGAAAAGATGAAAAAGAAGAGCTAGAAAAAGAGGAAGAAGAAAAAGAAGACGAAGAAGATGAGCAAGAAGAAAAGGAAGAAGAAGAAGAAGGAGAAGAAGAAAAAGAAGAGGAAGAAGAAGAAAAAGAACTAAAACGAGAAGTAGAAGAAGAAGAAGAAGAAGAAGAAGTCGAAGAAGGAATAGTATAAGAAGTAGAAGAAGAAGAAGAAGAAAAAGAGGACGATGAGAAGAAGAAGAAGAAGATGAAGAAGAAGAAGAAGTTGATGGATGAAGTAGAAGTAGAAGAAGTAGAAGAGGAGGAGGAATAAGAAGAGGAAGATGAAGAAGGAGAGAAAAAATAAGATGAAGATTAAGAAGAACAAAAGAAGGAAAACAAGAAAAAATCTTCACAGTAGTAGTAGTTGTAGAAGAAGAATAAGAAGAAGAAGAAGAAGAAGAAGCGGAAGAAGTGGAAGAAGAAGAACAAGAAGATGAGGAGGAAGAAGAAAGGGAATAGGATGAGTAAGAAGAAGAAGAAGAAAAAGATGAAGAATTAAAAGAAGGAGAAGAAGAAGAAGAAGAAGAATAGAAGGAAAAGAAGAAGAAGAAGAAGTAGCAGAAGAGGAAGAAAAGAAGAAGAATAGGAATAAGAAGAAGAAGAAGAAGATGTGGGAGAAGAGGAAGAAAAGAAGAGGAATACGAAGAAGAAGATGAAGAGGATGAAGAAGATAGAAGAAGACAAAGAAGAAAAGAAGAAGAAGAACAAGAAGAACAAGGAGAAGAAGAAGAAGTATAATAAAAAGAAGAATGAAAGAAAATAGAAGAAGAAGAAGAAGAAGAAAATTAAAAAAAGAAGAAGAAGGAGAAGAAGAAGAAGAAGAAGAAGAAGAAGAGGAAGTATTAGAAGAAGAAGAAAAAGAAGAAGAAGGGGAAGAAGAAGAAGAAGAAGGAGAAAACGAAGAAGAAGAAGAGGAAGAAGAGGAAGAAGAAGATGTTGAAGAAGAAGAAGAAGAAGAAGAAGAGGCAGAGGAAGAACAAGAAAAAGAAGAAGAAGAAGAAGAAGAATAAGAGGAAGAAGAGGAAGTAGAAGAAGAAGCGGAACAAAGAGAGGAAGAGGAAGAAGAAGGAGAAAAGAAGAAGAAGAGGATGAAGAAGAAGAAGAGTTGGAGGAAGAAGAAGAAGAAGAAGAAGAAGAGTAAGGAGAAGAACAAGAGGAAGAAGATGATGATGAAGAAGAAGAAGAAGAAGAACATGAAGAAGAAGATTAAGAAGAAGAAGAAGAAGAATTAAAAGAAGTTGAAGAACTAGAAAAAGAGTAGAAGAAGAAGAAGAGGAAGAAGAAAAAGTAATAGAAGAAGGAGAAGAAGAACAAGGGGAAGAAGATGATGATCAAGAAAAATAAAATGTAGTAGTAGTAGTAGAAGAAGAAGTAGAATGAGGAGTTGAAGATGAAGAAATAGGAGAAGAACAAGAAGAAGAAATAGAAATAAAAAACAAGAAGGGGAAGTAGAAGAAGTTGATAAAGAAAATGAAGAAAAACAAGAAGAATAAGAAGAAGAAGAAGATGGTAATGATTATGATGATGAAGATAAAGACAAAGAAGAAGAAGAAGATGATGAGGAGGAGGAAGCAGAAATGAAGAAGGAGAAGAACAAGAAGAGGAAGAAGATGAAGGAGAAGAAGTAGAAGAAAAAGAAAACAAAGACAAAGAAGAATAAGAAGAAGAAAAAAGAGAAGAAGAAGAACATGATGATTATGATAATTAATAGAGAAGAAGTAGAAGAAAAAGAGGAAGAAGAAGAAAAACCAGAAGTAGAAGATGAAGAAGAAGTTGAAGAAGAAGAAAAGGAAGAAGAAGAGGATGAAGAATAAGTGGAAGAAGTTGAAGAAGAAGAGGAAGTAGAAAGAAGAGGAAGAAGAAGAAGAAGAAAAGGAAGAAGAAGAAAAGGAAGAAGTAGAAAAATAGGAGATAGAAGTAGAAGTAGGGGAAGA